>CAUYPK010127493.1:0-19950 GCA_963574355.1 Loris lydekkerianus
CACAACTAAGTGCCTCACTCACAGTTGGGCCCCCCCCGCACCCCCGCCGCCGCCCCGCCGCCCCGCCGCCCCCCCCCCCCCCCCCCGAGAAATTTATTTAAAATCAAGAAACATCAAAAATATAGATAATTTTAAAATTAAAACATTATGTATATTTTTTAAGAAATCTTTCTACCTGAAAACCTTTGTAGAAGATAAAAACAATCTGCATGGTACATAAAATAAACGATCAATTCTAAGAAATAGGCTCAGAACTACTACAGGACAAGTTTTAAATAAACTAAAGTGAAAAAATAAAAGAATAGGCTCATACACATTCGAAGGTAAGATGGTGTCGCCCGAGGCACTAACATAAACTTTGACCATCTTCTTAAATAAGAGGGTGAACGCTATCATCTGCATGGCACCCTCCCACCAAACCTTCAAGAGAAAAAGGCAACTTTTCTTTTTTCAACACCAAAGGATGTTGAGAAGTGAATTTATAATATAGTAAATAGAAACATTTGATTTCCAGCCTCTCTTTTGCAGATTTTTCCAGCAGAGAGCCCATATGGCTCAACTTTTAATTACTTTGGCTAATGCTATATGTAGTAATTCTGCGGTGAATGCTTAAGTGTTTCATTTCTGGTTTCCATAGCAACATTACATCAGATTGCAGACAGCTGGCTCCACAGTTTTAAACCATAACAAATTGACCAAGCCAAGGCACAAAACTATAGCCGCTTTAAAGAGATAGCACACCATTCGGCTGCCAGGGCGCTGAAGGAGGAACCTATGGGGCCCGTTTGGCACGCAGGGAAGGGTGGAGCCTACTTCCTTCCCAGCTTCTTTTGGAACAAGTGCATCCTCGACACATCTGCAATGTTCTAATAGGAAAGACATGGAGCCAGCGCAGAGAACTTTTTATAACACAGCTACATGCAGGATGAGCAGGGAAAAAGGAATACAATGAATAGTATCTGTAAGTACAAAGATTAAATATGTGCTGGATCTCACTAAAAGCAGCCCCTTCGCTGCTCTTTGGTAACGAATACTTTACTCGACCCTACAGCAAACCACTTTTGCCACTATGATGCACAGAACAAATGCTTTCCAAAGCCCCACCGGCAGTCTCAAGCAGGCACAGCAGTACTGTGCTGCAATAAAGGTTAAACCCCACTTGCAAGAAGCAACTAGCCCACTGTGGGCATTGCTTAGACCACACTGAGCACAGGATTCCAACTGTGCCCTCTGCAGAAACTCTCTTGCTCAGCTGGCTTCATGAGCTCCAAACACTCAACACACTGTCACAATTAGCACCCGGACTAAACTCATCTTCCCCAGTGTCCCATAACATTCTGTGATATTTGGGTCTTTCTGAAAAGTACTTTGAAATCGGAAATGTACTTGCTTTTTTAATCTAGTGCATGTTCAGACATATATGCGTGAACTTCCTAGGTCTGCCTTGTCAGGGCATTAACCCTGAAGTTAAGAGAAGGAAGCCAGTCAGTTGAAGGCTTCTGAAAAGCAGTGCACAATGCTATCTGAATGCAAGTCCTCCCCACAAAAAGCTCCCACTAGTTACAGCTGAGTTCCAGCCCATGTGTGCTGATTCTCTCAACTCCTCAAAATAATATCCACTACACTTTTCCAAAAGCTATGCAGCATCACTGGATAAACTGCCGGGCAAGAATGCTCAGGGTTACCAGGTAAGGAAATAAACACGGGAA
Source organism: Loris lydekkerianus (assembly GCA_963574355.1). Lineage (NCBI taxonomy): Eukaryota > Metazoa > Chordata > Mammalia > Primates > Lorisidae > Loris > Loris lydekkerianus. The sequence goes on from CAUYPK010127493.1 coordinate 1,710, forward strand.
GAAGACGGACAAATCTAGAGGAATTTGAGGGGGGGGAAAGTAAGAGGGAGAGGGAAAGATAGAGATCATAGCAAGGGCAGGAGGGAGCAGAAAGCTTTTTCTTGAAGCAACAGAAAATGCACTTTTTCCCTTTCCACTTAAACACATCCAGTGACTTACCGGCTTCGGCATTTAGCAGGCCTATGGGGCAGTTTTGAAGACTGCCCCCACCCCTCCCCACTCGGAGAGAGTCTTCAAGCTTGTTGCATCAACTCTGCAATCTCAAAATTAGGATTAGGCACCCTTGAACATGTTCCTCTGGAGTTACATGATCAGGCAGGCTCCACCGTCACAGCTGAGGATCCGAAGAGAAAGAGGGGAAGACACTGGATTCAATTAGCTCCTTTCTGCTTGCTGACTGATTCCCCAGTCGCTTGCTAAGTGCATAACTTGCAAGAAAGGCATAAGTCATCAGCTCTAAGCAAATCTCCTATTCACCACAAGGAAAAAAGGGAGTGTTGTGCATGGCCAACAATCCCTGTTTTCACTGAGGAAGGCTCCCTGACCTCCTGCTGGCCTCCAGTTCCTTAATTACTGTCTATGGAATTCCAGAGAAAGAAAAAAAAGAACGCGAGAATCTGAGCAAATCCAGGACAAGGACTAAGCCTTAAAAAGTGACTGACTGAACTTAAAAAAAGATCCCGTTTGCAGATATTCTTTAAACACCCCCTGAAGGGAGTTGTCTCAATTGAAAATAGACACCTTCCAGCGGCTATTTTTAAAATTACTGAATTAAAACTTATGATTTTGGTTTTCTGCTAGAGTTCTCACTTTCTCTCTCCTTTTTCACATTTTAACCACTAGAGTAAATGTAAGATGTATCCCCTTCATGAAGGTTTCTAAAACTGTCTTACCAAATTGTTTCAACGATCATTTCAGAGCAGCTGAGTTCTCCTGCATTCTGGAAACGTGAGTGTGTGTCACAAGATGATCATTTAATTTTCTCAGGGGTCTCAGGGGAGCAGCAGGCACATGCTGTTACTTAAACTGAACATCGTCTAAACAAGGCAGGACTAACAACCCATATAAAGTCTCCATGACGTGGGCTGCAAGTCACATCTGTCTTTTCAGGGCTAAGTTCATTCAGCTGGGTAAGTCATTTATCCCACTGCAGTCTGAGCCTCCCATTCCTAGTTTTCTCCTCCTTGTGTGAGTATTTACGGATTAGGTCAAGGCCTCTTTGTAGGACATCACAGAACACAAATACCTGGGTGCACAGAACTCACCAGTGAGTATAAACTCTTACGTCTCCTTACAATGACAGACATTACCTCTGGGCAGAGGCCAGAGGTTACCTAAACTAAAACCAAAAGAAGGGAATCACCACACGAAGCTCAAGGGGAAGGCCACATTTTACCCTGCAGACATCCTAAACTCCATATCAGACCACCAGCATGTCATCCCCTATTCCTAGGCTCCTGTCCTCGCCTTCTTCCCTTGGACTTGTGTGGGGCATCTCTCATTCTTTAAGAATTGCATCAATCCCTACTTCCCCAGTGCCCTGCCCAGAAGTGTCTCCTGCCATCCTGTATGCTGTTTTCTCTTCTTTCGCCCAGGAAGGGCGCCCCACACCTTCCCTAGACTGCCTAGTTCTTATTTCACAAAATCAACCCTCCCACAAAATATCCCTTCCCCACCGTCTTCTGAGACCTACAGAACCTTGGCAGGTGCTTTTCCGATGTTGTTCTTCCAATACTCATATTATCAGCAGCTCAACATTCCCAGGCACTGTGCTGAGTATCTATTAATACATACAGATCCCATTTCACAGACAGCAATGGCAGGGGCAGAATTAAAGACTCAGGGTTTTGCTCCTGTACAGGCCCTTCCTCACCCAGGACTGAAAACCCACACCACAGTGCTAGGCCTAGAGTTCCTTAACACTGTTACATTAACATCTTGTATAAAAACTAAGAAAATAAGAATGCCTCCAATGAGAGTGGGGTGCAGGGATGAAGATTAGCCCAAAGCCTTTGGAATCAAACGACTTGGGTTCAATTTTCCAAGTCCTTTAGCAAATCACTTTACTTCTATGGGTTTTAATGTCCCTGTATATAAATTTGGTATAATAACATTCATGTTACAGTGTTGTTTTAAAAACTGCGTACATAAAGTTTGGGTGCAGTGCTCATGACTGTAATCCTAGCACCCTGGGAGGCTAAGGTGGGAGGATCACTTGAGCTCAGGAGTTCAAGACCAGCCTACACAAGAGACCTCATAATTATGAAAAATAGAAAAATTACCAGGGGGCGGTACCTGTGGCTCAGTGAATAGGGTGCCGGCCCCATATACTGAGGGTGGCAGGTTCAAACTCAGCCCCGGACAAATTGCAACAAAAAAATAGCTGGGTATTGTGGTGGTGCCTATGGTCCCAGCTACTCAGGGAGTTGAAGCAGAGAATCACCTAAGCCCAAGAGCTGGAGGTTACTGTGAGCTGTGACACCACAGCACTCTACTGAGGGTGACAAAGTGAGACTCTTGTCTCTTTAAAAAAAAAAAAAAAGAAAGGAAGGAAGAAAAATTAGCAGGTGCAGTGACAGAGCAGTGTACCCCTTAGTCTCAGGTACTCAGGAGCATCAGGCAGGAGGATAGTGTAAGTTCAGGAGTTTGACGTTGCAGGTTGCAGCAATGAGCTCTGATGACGCCACTACACTCTGACCAGGATGACAGAGCAAGACTCTGTCTCAAAAACCAAACAAACAAAAAATATTCTATGTATGTAGGGTGGTGCCTGTGGTTCCATATGCCAGAGGTGGTGGGTTCAAACCCAGCCCTGGCCAGAAACTGAAAAAAAAAAAAAAAAGCTATGTACGTCTAATCAGTAACTGGAGTTCAATAAATGCTTATTACTTTTGTAGTCCATTTGTTATAGGTTGGGGTTCACACAATACCTATTTCAATTCTTACAAGTAACTCTTTAGGGTGCTATGCGAATAGCAAAAAGGCCAACTTTTCCATTTGGATGCTGGTGATATGGCCAACATTTGATGCTGGGTTAGAACAGTCTAGATCAGGTGCGGAGCAGACTCTGAGTGGGACTGGGAGCTGAAACTCTGGAATAGAGCAGGGGGGTTCAGATCCCTTCATACCGCCGGGGAAGAGCGTGCAGTTTTATAAGAAAATAGGAGCATGTTTCTTAATCTCTCTTGTTTCTAAAAATAGACAGTTGAGAAGCTTCCTAGCACATTTTAGAGGATGAAAGGAGAGCCTGAGTGTGAAGCCAAATGCCTGGTAGATGAGCATGAGACACGCCTGAAGTCCAGGTACCGTGAGGAGGGTGGCAGGAAGTGCACATCCCAATTCTTCCTTCCAGCAGTTTCCTCATGGCAGGTGCCTTGGAGCGCTTCCTAAGGCAATGGGAAAGAGGGGTGCCCCCACACACACCTTTTTAGCATCACTGCTGCCTCATCTCCTGAGGATGACTCAGGTATTGGCAGAGATGCTCCCTGCTGGGCTCCCCAGGGGACCCAGTGTGGGTTTGCCTTCCACAAGACCAGAAGCTCCCCCAGGGTGAAGTCTGTCTGCCTGCCTTCCCTTGCATTCACGGAGCCCAGCGTGGTACATGCCCACAGCAGACCCTCCATAAGTATTTGTGTGATCCAGGTGGAGTGAAGAAGTTTCGATTTCTCAGCCCTGTAGTTCCCAGACTTTGCCATGTAGCAGAGTAAACTGGGGGATGTGTGCAAGGCCACCTTGGGAGGTTTCTTGGTGTGGGTCAGGGTATAGACTTTGAGAGGATATCACTGGCTTGGTTCCCTGTGTAGTGGGCTTGAGCTTAGCACATAGTAGGTGTGCAAACTTGCTGAGAACAAATGTCAGCATTTGACTCCTATGCTGAGGAGCGGTTACTTATTAGTTAGTTTCTTGGAACAAGGTTCAAATGTCTCATTGAGGGATATATGGCTTTGTACGGCCAGATTCTGACCCTTATTTCCAGTTTCTGTGTGTGCTATGCACCGCTGTCCAGATACTATGTGCAAGGGGCTCTCAGGGCGCCCGGCTCGCGCCGCCTGCTTCCTCACAGCACCTCAGACTTTCTGCACTCGTGTCTGCACCTGTTGGCCCCTCTTCCGGGAAAAGCTCAGCTCATTTCATCTGCCTCCCCAACTCCTACTCATCCTTCAAGAGGCAGTCCTTGCGCTGCCTCCTATCTTTAGACAGCGTTCCTGGCTTTGCCATCTCCCTCAGACTACGGAGCTGCACGTTCACCTAAACATGCTTCATTTATAGACTCGGCACGTGTATTATAATCACTGGATTCCTTAGCTCCTCACTAAATGGCATGCAGACAACGAGCATGGTCATATTCACGTCTCTACCTGTATTTTAGTAGCATTCATTGTTTCTTTCTATTTATTTCTTTATTAAATTAAAGAAAATGCAAAAACACACAAAGGAGGAAGAATGACCTATTCCCCCCACACTCTGAAAAAGTAGTAATATTTTAGATAATGTCTTCCTACTTTTTGTCTATACATACACAATATACACCCTTATGTTTCTGTTTTCTTATAAAAAAGTAAGACCTTTGATCTTTAGCTCCTCCACCTCCTCGTGCAGTTACTATCACTGTCCCCAACACCTCCCTGGAATGAACACACACGCCTGCCCATAGCTGTGGACCCTCTCCTGGCCACACTGCTGCCTCTGACTTTGGAACTCTCAATGTACACCACCTAAAGTACTTTATAACCTGTTTTTAAAAAATGGGAATCTTGGAAATATTCCCATGTCAACAAATGTTCAACAAACAAAATGCAACATCTTAATAATTCGATAGTATTCAGTCATGAAAGTATACCATCATTTACTTATATAATGCCCCATGATTGGACAGAACTTATTTCCAACTTTTCAATATTATAAACAACCCTCTGACACATGCTTTCTCGTAAAATTTCTAACTTCTTTTTTTAGAATACATTATGAGACTGTAGAATAGATGGGTTAAAGAAAAGGTGTATATTTAAGACTTTTGATACATATTAACTTGCTCTGAAATGTTTTATTATGTAAAAAAGAACCTCATGAGCAGCTGCTAACACTGAGAATTACAATATTCTTTTCTGTTTAGATAAGTAAAAGCAGCATCTATATTTGTGCTAAATGAATATTTCCTGATTTAAATGAATGAATGCACTGAATCTAGGCATTGGGAACGGCAGGGAATAAAAATACAAGGAATCTGGTATTCCCTGGACTTACAAAGGTTATAATCTAGAAGTCTAGGGCTAGGGAGAGCCCCAAGAGAAGTCAAAATATGATTAATCCAAGTCAACTGTGATAACTGCAAGAGAAAAACAGAGATACAGGGACTGGGGTATAGGACAACTCATCTTTGGGGAGACTGAGACATACTTTAGTGAGCAGAAGGACATTGGCCGTGGGTGTGGGGCCATTTCCAGATCCCCATGAGCCTAGAAGTCCAGTGTTTAGACAGTCCGTAGGCCCTTTTCTTTCTCCCATCCACCTCACCTGACCTTAGATGCCCGCCAGATAGACAAAGGGGGTTCAGCTGATGCTTTTGCCTTTATAAACAGCATGTGACACCAATCAACAACAGCTTCCTGCCCTCCTCTTCTCCAAGCCTGATTTCATAATCTCCCCAATGTGCCTGATCTCTCTCTATGGTCCAAAAAGTGAAGCACTCAAGGTCCCTCCCTATCTTAGGGGCAGCACACTGGCTCTGGCTGCCTATGTTCAAGATCTTCCCCACAATGAGAACTGAGCAGGGTCCAGCCATGGAGGGGGCCACTTGGTCACAGTCATTAAGTTCATGTGTTATTCTTTGTGTTTAAAAAAATTAGCCTCACTGTTTAAAGTTAGAATCACTTAAAAATGTGTTTACAAGTTGCCAGACGTAACTATATAAAATATGAAACACATTGTGGATAATTTCTTTTCCTCTTTTATCACGAAGGAGTCAGGGAAGGACTCATCTGTTTTGTAAGAAATATTTTGCTCGTTAGCTGGTGACATCATTGCCCTCTGAAATTAGGAGATTTCTGTTAGCATATGGAAAAAAAGATGAGATTCCATTCTTTTCCCAGAGGTGCAGAGTAATACTGAAATAATCTCTCTGCCAGATCCACAATTAACTAGTTGTGGCCAGACTTGGATAAAGAGAAAGTGGAGGAGGAGGATGAGGCAGAGCAGATAATTACATGATATTTTTATTTGGAAAAAATATGTGAGAATTTGGGGTAAAACTTCCATTCTCTAGGGGCAAAGCCCTGTCAGCACTTAATTCACTGAAGAAACTGCTTAAAAATTTAATCATATAACCAAAGTAGCAGCAAACGATGTTATGTTTCATAACAAACTATTCTATTTCTTAAACTCATGAATTGTTTTTAATCACCCGAAATAATGGTGTTACTTTTCCCACAAGCAGAAAGGAGAAAAATAAAAGACCTCAAGAGTCCGACAGCCAAATCTAAGGAAACTGAGAATAAAAATGAGTCCACCCCTCCAATTCTGCAAGTTGCCAGGAAGCAAAGAAAATGCTTTTCTTTCTCCTACAGGTGGTGGTGGTGGGGTATTAAGGGGAAAAAAGAAGGCATCACTCAGCAAATGTTTGGAAGATCTTTGCCAGAGATTATGTCAACCTGCCTATAGGTCAAAGAATCCTACTGTTCATATTAAATAGGTGAGTTAAGGCAACAGTGTTCTGGGAAAGCGGTCAACAGCCCCATAGGTATCTCTGATAAAGGTGGAGTAGTGTTACCCGAAGCAAACCTACGGTGCTGGGCACATGGGAGCCTAAAGCAAAACACTAAACCCACTCACTCCCCAGTGAATTTGATTCTCACATAGCTCCATGCCATGGAAAAAAGATGATTCAGAATAGGACTGCCTGCCAAGTGGGGCAATTACATATGCGTTTGAGGTTCTAGTTTCTGGAGCTGATGAAAGTGTTCGTCCCAGAAGTGGTAAGTCTCCTAAGGGATTGGGTGGTGTTTGCAAAGTCACATTACTTTTATGGCATCTTAGACTGACTGACTCATGGATCACGCATCATGACTTCTTAGAAGGGACTGCTAAACAACCTTGTCTGGGCAAATGACCATGTAGAAATACAGAGAACTGCTGAGGCCAAACAGCAATAGATGGTGTGGACACCAAGTCCCTTCCTCCAGCTGCAACTTATTCCACCAGATCAGTGGTCATCTGTGGAAGCTGAAGGCAGGTGGGCCCAATGTCACCACTCAAGAGTCACAATCTTAACATAATTCTCTTTATCTTTGCACTATAACAATAAGCACATTGACTTCAAGTTCCAAACTGAAGAAATCTAGGCTGAATCCCTACCTGCAAAAAGGAATCATTTAGAGCTAGAAAAGTTGTTTGCAGCCATTTAATTGGCAAAGCTATCAGATCATGATCTCTGCTGAACACTGAACCACAAAACGTTCTTCTCACAACAAAACAAGCAATAGCTTCCCGCCACCACCACCCCCCACCCCAAAAAAACACACTACTAAAAACTAGCAAAAATATTGTACCACAAACAACCAGACAAGAAAAGCTATATAATCTACAGTACTGTACTTAAAACCCTATGACCAAGGAAAGGAACAAATCTCTGAAGCCCACTGGAAAAGGCTCCCAGTTCTCCAGAAGCCAGACTGGTGAAATCCAGAGAATTCTTTCATATATCCCCCAATCTGACAGGAAGCAAACTTTGTTCTGACCTCCCATCCATGGAAATGGCTACATGCAAGCAGTGAGTATGAAGATGGAAAGTGATTGAAAATAAAGCCTCACTGATTGAAATAAAGCCTCTCAAACTCACTAGGAACTGGAGAAGTGAATTAAAAGGCAGAACAGCTATGTCCCACCAATAACCCCAGCCATGAACCAAGTGACATGGACTGTGATACAGCACATTTAACACAGTCTCAGGAGAGAGAAGATACAGGTATCCCAGTGATGACGTTCCACCACTTCCCTCACCATCACACCAGGCTACAGCAACAACAAACATGAATGGACCACAGAACAAAGCCCTCCACTGTATGGCAGTAAGGGGAGTCTTTCACCGGATAGCATGGCAAACAGGTCAAAAGTAACCCTATTTACATCAACACAAATAGAAAAGGTGACCAGAGCTACCCAACCATGACCAAGGTGGGGGAAAAAATGCTTGGCAACTACTCAGACAACCTATAGTAAGGAGAAGTAAGGGAAGGAGGAAGGAAGGCAATGAAGGGAGGGGGAGAAAGAGAAAGCCTAAAAAAGATAAAAGTCCAATCTTTTGATCCTATCTTTCTGTCAGGAGAAAATATAACTCAAGGAACAGGAAGAAATTCCTAACAACTGCTCAACTCTATAAAATAATTTAGTAAGAATAGGAGCTCAATTAAATAAAACTTCAAAGATGGGATGGAGAAGATGAATGATATAAATTTAAAAGTTTTGGAAATAAGGAAACAACCTATTACAGAACCAATTTGCAAATAAGAATGAAGAACAAAATCTATACTCTCAAAGTCAAAATACTGATATAGAGGGCTGGGTGGGGTGGCTAACACCTGTAATCCCAACACTCTGGGAGGCTGAGGAAAGATAAACCTAAGCAAGAGTAAAACCCCATCTCTACTAAAAATAGAAAAATTAGCCGGGTGTTCATGGTCACGGGCGCCTGTAGTCCCAGCTACTCTTGAGGCTGAGGCAGAAGGATGACTTGAACCTAGGAGTCTGAGGTTGCTATGAACTAGGCTAATGCCATGGCACTCTAGTCTGGGCCCTAGAGCAAGATTCTCTCTCAAAATATATAGATACAGATATATAGAGATAGAGATAGATACAGAGAAAACCTTCCTATTATTTAACTCAATTTTCTCATATTATGTAAGTTTTAAGATTTAGCCAGGTCATCATCTAGACTTTGCTGCTCCCTCTACCTGACACACATTTCTCCTCCTCCCCTGGGGAGCTCTTATTCAGCGTGAGCTTCTGGCAAGGCTTGTAGGCCCTCCACACAGAGCTTACTGGAATTTCTGTGTGTACCTGTCACACTTGATGGGAAGATCCCAAAAAAGTCCACAAGCATGCCATCCAGTCATCTGTCCCCTCTCCTCAAACATAAGCTCCTCATCCAGTGAGACTAGCACATAGAAGATATGCAGTAAACATATACACAATAATTGAGTAAAAGAAGGTTCAAGAGGGCAGTCTTCACCTGCACTCTGGGTCAGGTGTGCAGGGCAAGAAATGACTTACAACCTTTTAGGAACAAATTATGTAACACTATAAGTATTATACCAGTAATAGCCCAGTCAACACTGGAACATGGGGAGGTGGTCCAAAGAACGGGCAGAGAAAAAAATAAAAGGATTTTTAAAAAATCATTCTGTTTTATTAAATAGTTTTATAAAAATATAAAATAGTTTATAAAAATATAAAACTATAAATAGTTTACAAAACTATTTATAGTTTTATATTAAACTATTGCTTTCCCAGTGAGTGTCAGTGTCTGATGAAGAAGTTCTATGAGTTCTGATATAAAAGGTAAATGATGACAAAATTCAAATGGGCTCTAAACAAGTGACAGGTGGCCTAAGATTTCAATAAGCTGGCTAAGGTTGGAGGTGACCCTCAGTCTGGACCCTACTCACAAACCAAGAAAGGCCTGGGAGTCTCCCCAACCCAGCCACTAAATAAGGCCTGACACTAGGACAAATGATTTAAAGAGGAATTGACATGTGATCAATCAATAACATTGAACAAGTTGATGGAAATCCTCTCTTATCTCAATTTTCCCAAAGATGCTCTCAAGACCAAAATAAGAAATTGGTACAGCAAATCTAAATGCCAATCCCTAAACCGGGCATTTAAATTTAAGTATCTGTATTTTGATATAAACAGTTAGCAGTGGAAATGTGCTGTATCTTATTTGTTATTCATGTATTAAGTTGGACAAATGAAATTAATTTTTTTTTTATTTTTATTTTTTTGCAGTTTTTGGCCAGGGCTGGATTTGAACCTACCACCGCCAGCACATGGGGCCAGCATCTTACTCCTTTGAGCCACAGGGCCGCCCCAAATTAATATTTTTATAGGTCAAAAGATGTCTAATGTGTTCAATTTTACATGGTTCAACCTAATAAAAGAAACAAGAGACCAAACTGGATCCAAAAGCTATGTTAAATTAAAAAAAAAAATTTAAGGCGGTAACCTCAGAATAGTAGTTTGTAGATATTTTATCATGATTTATTTTCACTTAGGTGGTCCTTAGTATGTTGAGGAAGGCCTGCAGGCAGCACCTCAAGTCCCTGCAAATGGACAAACTGTTGAAGATAAAGCTATATCTGGTTATTTCCCAAGGCGCAAAGAGCCAAATGTCCAGGTATTTCTGGGCCTACCATGAGAGTGCCTTCCAATGTGACAGTGTGGGATTTACACCCATGCAGGCCAAGAGACCACCTCATTTGCACAATAAAGCTCTAGTTAATTTGAGTACAAATAACCAGCTCATTCTTCATGAATAACACTCCTAAGGCCTTACCTGCTTACCCAACTCATACCACACCCACCCCTAAACCCACTTACACTGTAATAACTTTCTGAAATAGGCACTTTCATGATACGGTCAATCTGACAATTCCTGCCCATGTGCTGATATGAAAACGTAAGCCATCACTACCATGTTAACGGCATGCACAGAAATAGCACTTTTATGAAAACTCAAGTATTTAAGAATGGCAGTAGAGACCAGGCGCAGTGGCTCACATCTGTGAGGCTGAGGAAGGAAGATCCCTTGATCTCAGAGGTTCAAGACCAGCCTGCACAAGAGGGAGACCCTGTCTCTACTAAATACAGAAAAAATTAGCCAGCTAAGACCTGTAGTCTTATTGACCTGGGAGGCTGAGGCAGCAGGATAACTTGAACCCAGGAATTTGAGGTTGCTGTGAGCATATCACAGCACTCTGTCCTGGGCAAGATAGTTGGACTCTGTCACAAAAAAAAAAAGAAGAAGAAGACGAAGAAAGAAAAAACAGAAAGGAAAAAAATGGCATTTGATTGGAAGAGCAGAAGATCTTCATATAAAGTAACAGAACTAACACTCATTGGTATTTATTCTGTGCTGTTTAATCCTTGCAATATCCAATGGGATAGATACGATTGGTCTATTTTCCAGTTGAAAAAACTGAAGTACAAAGAGATGAAACAACATGCCCACAGAAGCAGAGCTAATAGGTGGGAGATGTGGATCTGAGTCCAAGTTCTGAGTCAAGTCTGAGCTTAACCAGTCCTCTTGCCTGTCCATGCCGGGCAAAGGCCTGATCTCCAGACTCTAGTACAGGCAAGACCTTCCTTCTTGACAAACTTCGTTTAAACACAGCAATCCTAAAGAAATCAGTAACCACATGCATCAAACCTTGGCACCTATCCCAGGGAAAAGCTGGGAATAAAAGAGTAGTAGGGAATAAATGACAAAAAGTCAACTAAGCTGGGTTGTGGCTCAAAGGAGTAGGGTGCCAGCCCCATATGCTGCAGGTGGTGGGTTTAAACCCAGCCCCGGCCAAAAACTGCAAAAAAAAAAAAAAAAAAAAAATCAACTAAGCAATGGCTCTCAATCAGCTGATGACCAGCTGGAACAGAACTCACATTTCTCAAAATACTTCACTGTGTAATTTTTCTAATGGATTGATTTTTCCTTACTCTCACCTTAACCTGTAGTTATAAGAAATCATTACTTTTACTCTTAATGAGAATTTTAGCAAATCCCTATTTTATTATTACTTTAGTTTCAGAATCAGAATTTTGTTAAAATAGAGAGGAATAATTTCTACTGTAATCACCCATCCAGCCAAATAAAATGGAAATTACTAAGAATTTTTCATAAAAACATGAATAATCATCTGAAGGCTTCAAGCACGCCCTTAAAGACCAGAATCGATGAAAGATATTTTTAACACAGTTGACACTTAAAACAACTTAGACCAATCATCTGGCACAATGTAACACTTCATCCTATAAGGAACTGCTGTTATCTGTCCCAATGATTCAGGACGGGAATGCCCAATGGTAAATTATCACTGAGCTTTGTTTCTTCTTCTTTCTCCAGGTTATATCACGAGTCAAATAGTGAGATCTTCTGTGTGAGAAATGCAAAACCCAAGTACACTTCCAGTCATCTTGTATTCAAATCTAGCTAATATAACCAACCATTAAAGCTTCAACAAGTAGAACCATTTTCCAGCCATAAATCAAAAATGCCAATTAGAACCTTTTTAGGCTGAAACCCACACACTTAAAGAGTTATGAAAAAATCCTTTAGTAAAGATACAACGGAGAAAAAGGTAAACACCATTAAAAAGTAAAAGGCTTATTCAGAAATGAAAGTTATTTTTACACTTGGAATCTATGCTCTCTTTCGTTTCCTGAGCATAAAACATAATAACAGAAGATCAGAAACCAAGCCAACCATTTCCTTGGAGACGCCTTCATGGTGCCTGTGACAATGACTCTAGTATTGTGGGCTATTGTCAATCTTCACATAATTTATGCACACAATAAATATTCACTGCCATCCAAGCCAGCAAAAATATGAACATCATATCTATGTTTTAAATTGTTAGAAATATTTATGGGTAGAAGAAGATTTTGTAAATTCATCATTTTTTTAAAAAAAGTTACCGTAAAAAAAAAAAAAAGTCTTCTTTGGAGTTAGATTTGTCCAAATGAGAAGCTAATGACACTGATTTATATTTTAACACCTTTGACAAGTAAAAGAGGATTAATCTTCAGCTTTTTTCTTTTGCCATAATAGAAATTAAGCCACTCACCACAAGAATCACTGAAAAGTGATTTTGGGGGATGCTCTTGGCTTTTAGCACTCGCTAGAATTGCTAATTATCGTCTAGGAAGTTCAAGTTTCAACTAAAAATGTGATGACATCCCCTTCCAGAACACTAAACCCAAATCTTCTGGCTTGAACACAACATCCCTTATTGAGGCAGGTGGAACAACTTGGATAAACCAAAGTGAAACCTGGCAGTTGGAGAGAAACACGTCTGTGGTTTACAAGTTTAGAAAACCTTAAAAAGATTTGACACAGGCCAACTGAAAGATCTCATAGTAAGGGAGCATTTTACTTGAGACCCTGAAAGTCGTCAATCAAGGAACTGCTGAAAACAGCATTTTGTAAAAAGTGAAAGAAGTGACCACAGGGCGTTCTGTCTCTCTGTGGCCTGAAGTTTTGGACAGAGTTCAACCACTTGGCTCTCCTGTGCCTCTCAGACCAGGTTAGTGGCAAAGATATATTTATAGTTGGAAGGAAAGGCTATGTGGATGTAAAGTATTATTATAACACTGTAACCTTCTTTGCACAAATATTTCTCAACTCTAAAAGCTCCCAAATGCAAAAGTGATCAATTATGAAACCATGACTTGCTTTACAAAACAACTCACTTCATAAAAACATTTCTTTAGAGTTGCTTCATTCTAGCAAGGCGCTCCAGCTATGAAAACACAATTCCAACTTTTTCTGGAACATGTTTTGTATGACATGAAGCAAATACATGTAAATGGGACCAAAATACATATTTGCACTGGACTCTAAGGGCCCTTGTGCTTTGTTGTCAGCTTCGTGGATGTAATTTTTCTTTACACATTACATATGTTCAAAACAACTTAAATAACATCACAATCAATGAACTGCAGCTTGAGATGTTTGAGAACGATCATTCCTGGCAAGCATTTTCACTAATATTCAAGCACTAAGTAGGTACAGCGCACCAGCTTTTACCCACCAACTGTACAAATGAAAAAACTCTATTAAAACTTAAGCATTGTGCAAAAAAACTAGAAAGGACAGTAAGATAGAAAGCAGAATTTCTCTGTTTTCTTAACCAGAAGCCTCAAGGCACAAGATTGATGGCATCAAATGAGACCTTACCCCTGGGAAGGAGGTAAATGAAAAAATTAATTTACCAAAATAAACTAAAACAAGTGAAAAGTACTAAAATAAATGTTCAGATATTTAACAACTTACAAAGTTGAGTTCTCAACCAAAAAAAAAAAAATCCCTTTCAAAACTGAACTCTCCCAGCAGAAGTTTATTATTAATGAAAAACAGCACAGAGCAGATTCTTCTCTGGCAAAGAGAAAGCTATTTTTCACTTCCCCTGGTATCTATCTTTAGTACTTTACACTCTTAGAAGCTAGGAATGTGCATATGGATTTATTAGGAGGCAACACGCAACTATCTGATGTCAGTTATGGGGCCAGGGAAGCCTATGAACTCAATGCAAATGAAACCCTAAAGTGCGACAGGCATCAATATAGGCATTGAGGTCTGGTGACAAAGGCCTTATGATCCCTTCAGCTTTCATGGCCTGGGCATTCCCAACTGGAGCCAGTGGGCTATTTACATCTCAGCATAGAAAGGACTCAATAGAAAACTGAAAAGCCCTGGCCCTCACAAGAAAAGATATCGCCCGTGCCTACATGATGGTTGAACTATCTGAAATTAATTGTTCTGCTAGGGGGGGTAAATCTAGAATAAAGAAAAGAAATATTTTGGATGGGACATCTTGCCAAGTCTCCATAAAAACACAGGACAGGCTAAAGTCAGAGTTAGAGGGGCAAGAGACTCACACACCTTAGGATCCCAACCAAGTTCAAGAAAACTGCAGTGATGACAGTGGTTAGCTATAGTTCTGAGAAGCAAGACTAGAGGTGGGCATGGGTGTTTGCAGAAAGTCAACCAGCACAATACCCAAGGTAAATAATACTGCTTCCAAAAACTCTTTCAATTGCTGAATAACCCACCATCACCTATGCAAAAGCAAATACTGCTTCTGAAAACTCTTTCCATTGCTGAACTTCAGAGCTTCTGGAAGCTTGTGCACTACATCGAGGAAGCATATGGTATGTATCTGGCCCTTGGTCTAACTAGGACACGCTGAATTTATTTTTGATCTGTTTATGAAGAAAGAATTGAGTAAGAAGTCATGAATGCAAATATGCACATGACATCTCAGATGTGTGTGCACGCATGTGGGTGTGATTTTAACCTTGGCACTGAAGTGTAAACGCCATTGGAACAGGGCCTATGTCCCTTTCTCTTCTACCTTTGTAATCTGAGCATCTAGCACAAAGTCTGCTTCATAGCAAGGGCTCCAGAAAAGTCTCCCAAATGAATAAAGAAATGCTCAAGAGAATGAAATGTCCAACTCAAGAAGAACACATTTCATCATGACAATTTATATCCATCTATCTATTTATCTATATGATTGAGCATCTGAAAGGATCCAAACAAACCAATACTTGCTTAATACTGGCTTCTTAGCAACTTGTTCAACATACCTGGTAGTAGTTTAACTTAAAACAATTTTTTTCCTCAATGAAATAAGCCTCTCCTTGAAGTCCATTTGTGTGAGGTTTTGCTACCACCCCATTTCTCTGAAAAGAGTCTTCTAACCTCTCCCTTTGACTCAGATGCCGCTACTCAGGACAGTATACAGTGGATCTGATACTGAAGGACTCACTACAGACAACTGGGTCTTTGTTTTCTACACCAAAGGGGGTTGATTCACATCAGTCTGGAGTTACTATATTTATTCTTCATAATCCTTCAGGCTCATGGTTTACATTTACATTATGTTAGTCTTTAAGAATTGGGGATAAGGGACCCAAAAAGGCACACTGAAAAGCATGAACACAGTTTTGTGATTAGCTCATAGTCCCAGGCCACATTGCTGGCTGGCCTATGACACATTCATTACAATGGTGATGTCTCAGTCTCTTTCACACAAAAGGAAGCCAGGCAGGGCTTTCAAATTCATAATCCTTTGTTTTTTAGCTGCAATGGACATCTGGTGCTTGATTCAGGAAATCAGGGATAAGCAGGTAGTAGAAGGGTTATATCTACTTCTGATAAACCACCATTTGTTGGTTTGTGAATCTGTAGTTACAAGACATAAAATATGCTCTTAAAGTAGCCAGGAAGAATGAACATTCAAATACGTCTTTGCTCTTGAAACATTCCTATATGAGCTGGACATTGGAGCGTCCAAAAATATAGCCTTTCTTGCTGAAGGAACTCAATATTTCCAAGGAGGCTGAAATATGTACAATTAATTCCGATTCTCTAGGATAACTGTTTAGGTTTGATATATAAACCTAGCTTAACAAAAGCACAGACTAAGAAGCAATAAATATGCTTAAGGAAAATTTTACAGAGGAAGTGACAGGGGGGCTTAGCCTTGAAAAATGCATAATTTTCACCAGGGACAATCTGGAGGAAGACATTTTGGGTAGAGGAAATTGCGTGAGATAAAGCACAAAAGTATAAAAGTACAAAGTAATGCTTGCAGGGTCCAATGTGGATGAAGTAGAGGGTATTGGGTGTGGTAATAAAAGATGAGATTGAAGAAACTTATTAAAGCCAGATCATATAGGGCCTTGAATGTGCCAAAATGTTTGGAATTTATCTTACAGAAATGGGAAGCCATCAGTTTTTAAAACACATGACTGCAAGAGGGAGGTTTTAGAAAGAAGACTGGCTGCATGAGATGTGGAAGGGAGAAGACAAAAGGCTGAAGACAGGGAGGTAGAGCTGCTTCCAAATTTTAAGGAAGAGATAACTTAACACACAAAACAACAGAACCACATAACACGTGAATTGGGATCACTCCTTCCATTCCTGCTCCACAGTTTGATGGTGGTACTTTGAAATCTCTTATTTGAAATTCTGAAGTTTTGGCTCAGTGCCTATAGCTCAAGTGCCTAAGGCAGCAGCCACATACACCAGAGCTGGTGGGTTCGAATCCAACCTGAGCCTGCCAAACAACAATGACAGGCGTTGTGGTGGGCGCCTGTAGTCCCAGCTACTTGAGAGGCTGAGGCAAGAGACTCAGTTAAGCCCAGGAGTTGGAAGTTGCTGTGAGCTGTGATGCCACGGCAGTCTACCCAAGGCAACAGCTTAAAGCTCTGTCTTAAAAAAAAAAAAAAAAGAAAAGAAAAAAAGAAATTCTTATAATCCCTATGGAATTCTCAGTTTATGAAGCTCTGTTTTAGTCACATTAAAAAAGTATGAATAATAAAAGTTATCCAAATTGGAAAGAAAAAGTAAAATTATCTGTTTTGCAGATGACATGATCTTATATATAGTAAACACTAAGATTACGTACACACATACAAAAGCTGTAGAGCAAATAAACAAAGTTAACAAAGTGACAGGATACAAAATCAATACACGAAAGTCAGTTGCATTTTTATTCATTAGCAATGAATAATCTGAAAATAAAATTATAAAAATGATTCTACTTACAATAGCATCAAAAAATCACTTAGGAATAAACTTAATAAGAAAGGCAAGGGCCGGGCACAGTGGCTCAAGCCTGTAACCCCAGCACTCCAGAAGGCTGAGACAGGCAGACTGTCTGAGCTCAGGAGTTTGAAACCAGCCTGAACAACAGTGAGACCCTGTCTCTAAAAAATAGCCAGGTGCTGTGGTGGGTGCCTATTGTCCCAGCTACTAGGCAGACTGAGAAAAGAGAATCAATCACTTAAGCCCAGGAGTTTGAGGTTGCTGTGAGCTATGACACCATGGCACTCAACCCCAGGGCAACTGAGTGAGACTCTAGTCTCAAAAAAAAAAAAAAAGAAAGAAAGAAAGAAAGAAAGAGAGAGAGGCAAGACGTATACACTGAATATTGCAAAATACTGTTGAAAAAAATTAAAGCAGACATAGATAAATGAAAGATAGCCTATGTTCATGGATTGGAAAGACTCCATATTGTTACAATGACAATATCACCCAAATCAATCTACAGATTCAACACAAATCTCTATCAAAATGCCAATGGCATACTTTAAAGAAATAGAAAAACCCAAGCCTAAAATTCATACAGAATCTTAAGGGACCAAACAGCCAAAACCATCTTTAAAAAGAACAAATCGGAGAGCTTCAAAACTTACTACAAAGCTTCAATGTCAAAACAGTATGGAGCTAGCAAAATGACAGACATAAAACAAAGGAATAAAATAGAGTGCCCACACTTCTACACGGCTGGTGGGAATGCCCAGTAATACGTCCCTTCTGGAAAGATGTTTGGAGAATACTTAGAGATCTAAAAATAGACCTGCCATTCGATCCTATAATTCCTTTACTAGGTTTATACCCAGAAGACCAAAAGTCACAATATAACAAAGACATCTGTACCAGAATGTTTATTGCAGCCCAATT
>CAUYPK010127494.1:0-20061 GCA_963574355.1 Loris lydekkerianus
CTGGGAAAATGCCAGGAAGGCTATGTTGAATATTGGGATGAAAATGTGTCAAATGGTTTATGAAGCTAGTATATGATGCCCCATGATCATATCAATGTACACAGCTATGATTTAATAAATAAAAAAAAATAATAATAATAAAAAAAAAAAAAAAAAAAAAAAGATGACTAACGAATGAATAAACTTTGAATGGGAGTGGAGACAGCAGGATACTTGTAAATCTCAACTGTGTTCCCCCTGAATTTTCACTTTCTACTTGGAGGTCTCACTTTCAGGTCACTGCCATCTGTAAATGTGCAGAATTTGATTGTATACTCTGCAGGTCTTCAGAGAAGAAATAGCGGTCAGAAGGGACCATTCACCTAAGAATTCTTTGGGATTTGAAGACCAGCTCTATCCACACAGCCTCACCACTTGCCAAAGCTAACCCACTTTCTTCTCTCACTCATAAGTTTCTTACTCATGAGATGAAAATATTAATATTACCCTCATAGAATTATGTATGGAAAGCTCTTTACAAGCCCAGTACTTGAAATATTGCCTCTGATCAGTCATCTTAGCCATTCAACCAGCAGAAAGCCTGTGGGCAGTTCACCTCCCAGCATCGGTCAAAAGGAAGTTTGCTAATACAAAAATACAACAAATGCCCCTTGGTAACCCTCTGAAGATGGTAGGAATGTGACAAACAGGGGGATAGAGTAAATGAGATAAATTAAAGTTAATTAGCTTTGCTATATTCTAATAATCACATAAGGGTTTTTACATTTTCAGAAACTGAAAAAATAGACCCGTATGAATTTTTCTTAAATCCTTCCCTCTTTCAAACAACTCACTGGGCCAAATTTTTGTCACTTTTATTTTAAAGGACCTACGCCCAACCATTGTTGAATGTTTACTTTGGTGGTAGAGGAAATATCTTACTACTGAAGAAGTTCTATTTCATGTTGTTTCTTGTCTTTGGGTTTTGCTCTAGGCCAATTTTTGGTTTCCCAACAACTGCCAGAATCATAATGTCATCACCTAAAAGTATCCCCCTCCAGCAAGAATGCCCAGGTTTAGCAAATAAAAATACAAGATGCCCAGTTACATTTAAGTTTCAGAGCAACAGTGATTTTTTTTTTAAGTGTATTTCCCAGATACTTTCATGGAACATATTTATACTAAGAATTATTCATTGTTAATCAAGAATTCAATCATAACTGGGTTTAATATGGAAAACAGGCTATGGGTCTGGCCTAGGGAAAGCTTTTGCATCTGTAGGAAGAAATTCTGGGTTTTATTTTCTCCAGAAGCCCAAGTTGAGCAATAGGAGAGAGGGGAAAGAGCCCAGATCTTCTTGGAATGAGGACAAAACTTGGCTGTCTCAAAACAAGGAGCAGGTTCTGGTCAGATGAGAGCTGAATCCTGTGCCTCTTTGCAAGGTACCATTGGACTGCTTCTTCATCTGCAAATCACAGATCTGGCTAGAGGAAGCCAACTGTCCTATGTTTTCATATTTCATACACTTTCAAATTTAATAATGACAAACAACAAATAATAATCTAGTACGTCTTCCTTTTTGATGAGGTCAGTGTATGACCAGCTGAAAAAGAAACGTTTGTTTAGATATGTTACTTGAGCTTAACTTATTCCAATTAAATAAAGCTGTTTACAAATCAAGTAAAGCTGAGGTTTGGGTTGGACAAATGCATTCTGTTTCTCTTTTATATTTTTCCGTCTACGTTAGTCTTTTATTTTAATTCTCTATCATTTTTAGGATAAGAAAGTAATAAGCACCATGCATCTCGCAAATGTGTTCTTCTGCTCATTTGGTAGGTAAGTCCTATTAAATCTTGCTGTCAAAATCATAGTTGTTACTTTTCTCACGATTTGTAGCTCATACATTTTCATTTGGCTTCCATATAATTTGTGCAGTTCAGTCGTAAATTGAGGCTGCAATATTATAAAAATGCTATTTCAAAGATGAATTATTAAATGTTATATGGAAAAATGTTTTGAGTAAATTGTCAGTTTATTCCATTTGCTGAATATCAATTTAGGGTTATAAACATGATGATGCAAAGGAAAGAATTTCAAGAACTCCTCCCAGTGATGTTGATTATCTGACAGAGCAAAGCCAGCACGAGGGCCTAGTGCATACAAGAAAAGTACAAAAATTATTGTCCATTAAACAAGGAGAGTTTTATTTCCTATAAAATCAGGATGTGACAAAATGATGTCATTTTATTGTCAAAGGTGCTATGTAAAGTTCTTGTCAACATTACGAGGTCTAACAGTTAAGTTTGCCAACTTGCTGTGATGCGATGGTGTAAACAGGTTGGGAAGGTTTCCTAGCCTGGCTCTGTGAGTGTCTCACAACTGTGTCCATGTGACCTGTGATAGTCTCTTGCTGAGTGGCGTTCATTATTTCATTATTGTTGTTTGTACGTTTTTTTGTGTCATTGTGAGTATGTTGACGTTTAAATTAGAGCAACAAAAAAAAAATCTGTAAATTTCTGGTTAAATTTGGCAAGAGTGGAATGGAAATCGGGGACGCGTTAGTCCAAGTTTATGAAGATAATGTCATGAAGAAAACAGCAGTGTACAAATGGATTAAATGTTTTTCTGAGGGGAGAAAAAGCGTCCCCAATGAAGAGAGGTCAGGGTGGCCAGTAACAAGTAGAAGTGATGAAAACATTGCTAACCTTTATTGAATTGCGCATCAAAATCATCAGCTGACTGTGAGAAGCATAGCAGACCGAGTAAACATTGATAGAGACACAGTTGGAAAAATCTTAACTGAAAATCTTTGCCAACAGCTCATGGCTCTTGCATCATGACAATGCACCAGCTCACACGGCATTGTCTGTGAGTTTTTAGCCAGTAAACAAATAATTGTATTGGAACACCCTCCCTACTCACCTGATCTGGCTCCCAATGACTTTTTCTTTATCCAAAGATAAAGGAAATATTGAAAAGAAGACATTTGGATGGTATTCAGTACGTCAAGGGTATATAACAACAGCTTTGATGGTCATTCCAGAAGGAGTTCCACAATTGCTTTGAAGGGTAGATTGGGCACTGGCATTGGTGCCTGGCTTCCCGAGTGCTTCAGGGGTGACTACAGTGATATTCAGCAATGAATATCAAAAGTATGTGGCACTTTTTCTAGGATGAGTTTGCACACTTAATTGTCAGGCCTTGTATGCTAAAGTAATCAGATGACTGTATAATTCCATTTCAAAGATATCTCATGCTTTATTTGTTTTAAATAAAAACTAAAACATCTAATGAATGTTTAATATTATAAACATATCAAAAAGGAAGATCTTATATAACAATATCTAAAGGGCACTTTACACATATTCATTCTAATTCTCCCAGCAACCTTCAAGGTAAGTATTATTGTTTCATTTTATAGATGAGGAAATCGAAGCTCAGAGAATAAATTGTTCAAGGGTATGGACCTAGTAAGGGGCAGTGGTAAGATCTGAACCCTAGTCTGGCTGGCACCAGATCCATACACATCCCCTACACCATTTTGTTGTTAGTGGAAGGAGTGTTGGACCACAATTTGAAAATCTAAAATTTACAAAACCTGGCCTTTCAAAAAAGGATTATAGGCAATATAATATAATATGAAAACATGACAAGTAAAAATAAAGACAAAATAGAAGACAATTTAGGAGAGTTGGTGTTACATTTGAGTAAGAAATTATACTTTAGGTGAATCCTAAATTTAGCTCTCAGTGTCCTAGTAGCCAAGTAAGAAGAAAAACCCCAGAAAATGGAATTATATATTTCTCTTTATCTTAAAAAGCCAATGAATAAGCTTCTTTGCATAAATAAACTTTTTGTTTCTATAATTTGACTGAGGAATTTGTGAGGGAGGTTCTTTAAGAGATACTGGGCCCATAGCTCAGTAGTTAGGGCGCCGGCCATGTGCACCGGGCTGATGGTTTCAAACACAGCCAGGGCCTGCTAAGCAACAGTGACAACAACAACAACAACAACAACAACAGCAACAACAAAGAGCCGGGCATTGTGGTGGGTGCCTGTAGTTCTACCTACTTGAGAGGCTGAGGCTAAAGAATTGCTTAAGCCCAAGAGTTTGAGGTTGCTGTGAGCAGTGACACCATGGCACTCTACCAAGGGTGACACAGTGAGACTCTGTCTCAAAAAAAAAAAAAAAGAAGAAGAAGAGGTACTGGGCAATCTAATGGGTGTTGCCTTACTTAATGTCTGGTTTTATAGAAATACAATTAGTATTAGAATTAGTTTCATGAAAACTAATCCTACTTGAGGGTGAACTAGATTTTAGATTATAAATTGTCATCATTTTAAAAGATAGATATTTTTGGCACATGTAGAAATTTGAAACATATGGATATTATACAAGCCATTTCAATATGCCAAGAGATTCTCAATAAATGACAATTCATTAAGGATATTTAAGCAAAACGCTGACACAATATGATTGAGATCATGCCATGTGGTGATTTTATACAAGAACCAGAGAACTTTTCCTAAAAGAGTCAAGTAGTAAATATTTTAAGCTTTTGAGCTATGTGGTTTCTGTTACAACTGCTCAACTGTGGTGTTGTAACATGAAAGCAGCCATAGATACACATAGACATTCATTCATACATCCACAAATGAATATGAATATGAATGTGTTCCAGTACAACTTTATTTACAAAAGCCGTTAATGGGCCAAATGTGGCTTATGCACCCTAGCTGCTGACCTCATTCTAAAAGGATAAAAGAGAGAGAGAGCCGTAAGATTATACCCCCAACTTCTGTCTCAAATGCTAGTTGTCCAATGAAGTTTGTATCATAAGTCATTCAAGGAAGAATTCTACAACCTGTATGCATATTTTCTATTATTGCTTTATTAAAGTTTCATTCTGTGACCAGACAGCAAGAAGCCAAGTTTATGTAATGAAAATTTGGTGCTATTGCACACAAATGTCTAGGCTGTGCTCTCCCAAAAGGCTTCTGGCTATGGGAGCTAAGGGTAGTAGAAATCTAACTAATGCTCTGAGGTGTCTACCCAGAGGAAGGGGCACCTTTTTAATTATTCCACCCAAACGGGGGGCCTTTTTCTAATTTGTCCACTGAAAGAGGTGTCTTTTTCTAATTTCTATGTGCTAAGACAGGCTTTATGAACACCTAAGAACCTGATTCATATTCTTCCCATTTTTGTGGGCTACAGATCAAAAAGCAATCTTTTCATGGTTCTTTAAAAAGAGTTAATTTGAAAGCACAGGATTTGGTGCCATCATCCTGGAAGAAGACACTCTAGGCCTGAAAAGTATTAAGGGTAACCTATTAAAACTTGACTGTTACAATCAGAATATCATAAGATTATGCTTACCCTCTCTGACTGTGGTTTTAATTAAGCTGTCATAGGCATTTAAAATCTTAATCCTCTGAATACCTTGGGAAATGGTTTAACTTAGATAATAAGCCATTATTCTCAGGGGGATCAAATTTTGACTTTGGACAATAGATTGTGCACACTTGTTTTCTGACAAGATTTACCATTAAACTGTGATCAGTTATGCAATAATTGTGCTTGAAACATGCTCATTCTTCACATGACATCAACAAAATCTGTGTTGCAATTGTTAACAAGAATATTAGCATATACTTGCTTTGTTTACTTTATGGGGTTAGTTTTATTTTTTATTATAAAAAAATTCTCATAGAAACTAAAGCAATATTGAAGTACATAAAGGAAAAACTGAAGTCCCCTGTGTTTTCTGGCTTTTGTGCAATGCTTAGAAAGAAGTGTCCAAGTCAAAGTTATAAAGATATATATATATCCTTCCATATTTCCTTCTAGTAGTTTTTTGTTTTATTTTTTATTTACATATTTAATCTGATTAGAATATGTTTTGGAATATTCTTTGAGGTAGGGGTTTGACTTTTCCATAGGAGCAAGTAACTAGTTTTCAATCATTTATTGGCTGTTTCATGACATTTTGGTATGTAGCAGACTTATGCAGCCTTGAGGATACCTTCCATTGTGGCTTACAGATTATTAAAAAGGTAATTCATCTCAGGTAATTCAGAAAATAGTTTCTACTGCTTAATCAAGGGCATTCATAAATGAAACTGGCTTTTTTTTTTTTTACTTTATTTATTTTTTTTTTAATTGTTGGGAATTCGTTGAGGGTACAATAAGGAAACTGGCATTTTTTTAAAGCTGTAAGTGCATGATGACAGAAATGCAATGACTGCTTCTATAGCTTGGGACCTCTTCACTGGTTTGTGTCAAAATATCAATAGTTATCCCCACCATTGCCTTTGTATCATCAGTGAAAATGTCAACACAGTGAAAAAAAAGAAAAATACAAATATGTTTTAGTATCATTTTGGAAATAATTTGAACCTTACAGACCCACCCCAAAGGGTCTCAGGGACTACTTAAAGAAATTATTAAGTTCTAGGGCGGCGCTTGTAGCTCAGTGGTAGGGCGTTGACCACATACACCAAGGCTGGGGGTTTGAACCTGGCCCGGGCCTGCTGAACAACAATGACAACTGCAACCAAAAATAGCCAGGTATTGTCCTGCAGTCCCAGCTACTTGGCAGGGTGGGGCAAGAGAATCGTGTAAGCCCAAGAGTTTGAGATTGCTGTGAGCTGTGACGTCACAGCACTCTACCCAGGGTGACAGCTTGAGACTCTGTCTAAAAAAAAAAAAAAAAGGAAATTCTAAGTTCCCTGGGAATAATAATTCTGTCCATCTTGCTAGCCACAATGACCAGCACAAAATAGGACCTCAATAAGTATTTATTGAATGACTTTTTTTTTTACCACCTATTTCAATCAGCTTTTGTTGTGGATTAGCTTTTTTTAATAGCAAACAACCACAAAATCTCAGTGACTTTATAACAGCATTTTCCACACATATCTGCAGGTTGCCTGGGGTTCTGCTGATCTGCATTTGACTCATCTGGGCATCTCTGCTTCTTACTACAGGCCTATGTGTCAGCTGGGGTGGTCCTGTCTAGATGTCTCTCATCCTCCTTGGGTCAGAGCTGGCCAAGGCCTAGTGCAGAGCATTTCTGTGGCAGAAACATGAAAGAGAAACTAGAAACATACGAGACCTCTTAGACCTTGGAAGAGGCATGCTGTCATTTCTATCCATCTATCTATATTTTTGCCAAGACAAGTGACATAGCCAGGCCCAAAGTCAAGAGGCGTGGGGGTAGGTAGGCCATCTCAGAAGAGTGGACGCCAGTGGTAGAGATGAGGAATTAAGGTCAAACTACCCAAGGGAGAGAGGAATGAACTCATCCCAGTTTCTGTGGTGTTTTCCTGGTTTTAGTACTAAAAGTCCTACATCCAAGAAATCCTCTCTGTTTCCAGCAAACTGAAAGAGTTGGTCACTCTAACTACATTCCAATACACTTTAAGCTGTAAACGGATTGAAGATTTTGTGGTATGGGAGCTAAGCCCATGTGTTAAATGTTCTCCTTTCACGTGCACTATAACTTTAGATGCAAATATTCAATAGAAAACTTTTGGTTATAATGAAGAGGGTAGCAAAAATACATCTTTCATAATTATTTTAACCTTCCCCAATAGAAGCTGTATTCTATATATGATCACCAAGTTACACATTAATATAACACATTTTACTCTAACAGATTTAAAACCCTGTACTAAGAAAAATCAATTTTAAATACATACTACATCATTCATAAGTGATAAACTATGGTACAATCTCTTACATTTTGCAAATATCTTTTAACATTTTCTTCAATTCAGTTCATTTTTATATCCTTAAAAATAAAACTATAAAAACAAGATGATATTGTTACTTGGTACCATGTAATTATGTAACAACTCATTGGGCAAGAAAGAGCACATTTGAAGGAGTGATGTAAGCAAAAGATATTTTGGGGGTATTAACAACCTTGGGTATCGAAGCTGAGCAACTGAAACAAATTTATGGGGTTGCATTGCATCTTTAGCAGTTAAAATGCAAGAGGGAAATAATAAATCAGCTGAATCGTTGTAAGAAAATTGAAAATTGTGTAGAGAGATTAACAGAACTACACAGGAATTGGAAGACGTATATGCCTGTTGCTAGGAATGGTAATGAGAATATCGGAAATGAATAGTTCTGTGTCGTCCTTGAAATATCATTACCTGTTGTTCAAAAAAGCATTATCCCGTTTGTATTTTTCCTTAATGTAATACATTTGTTTGCATCCTTGTTCAGTGAAATTGTTTGAAATATGTTAGAAATGTTCTTTAATTCCAGTTGAAAATAACAATGTTCCAAGAGTTCAAAAGAGATTTTAAAAAAATCATTGGTGCTTAAAAATATGCCCTTTTAAAAAATGCGATATTGGAAACCAATGAATCCACTCTCATTCTCCAGTGAAGATGAATATTTCTTAAAAAGATTGTCTACCACTGCAAAAAAGGCACTGATGGAAATGTATCAAAGATGAAATAATAAACAAATATACATTGTATTTAGAGAGATTTTCTTTCAATATCATTCTTAGCATACATGAGTAAATGGTTACGGCAGGCTGGGCACAAGGGTTCATGCCTATAATTCTAGCACTCTGGGAGGCCGAGGCGGGCAGATTTCTTGAGCTCACAAGTTTGAGACCTACCTGAGCAAGAGAAAGACCCGGCTCTAAAAAATAGCCAGGTGTTTTGTGGGCACCTGTAGTCCTAGCTGCTTGGGAGGCTGAGGCAAGGGCATTGCTTGAGCCCCAGAGTTTGAGGTTGCTGTGAGCTATGACACCATGGCACCCTACCAGGGCAAGAAAGTGAGACTCTGTCTCAAAAAAAAAAGTTATTGCAGAATAAACCCTGATGACTCCAGTGCAACAAAGATCTCTGTATAATGAAGCGAAGTTGACTGATAACATTCCATTTATTAGAAGTCTGAAGTCAGCAAAACTTTGTGGATAGCAGACCCTTTAATTGTCACCACAGCCCCAGAAAGCTGATATAACCATTTTCATTTCACAGATTAAAAAAACAGGCTCAGAGTGGTTAGGTAAGTTGTCCAAGATAACACAGCTTGTGTCAGCAATCGCACTGACATCATGAACTTCTGGATCCAAACCTAGTGTTCTTACATCATCTCAGTAGGTTGTAAACTGAGTTAAAAATACACCCCTCTTGGGAACTTTCTTGGATGTCCCACTGCACAGTCTTCCTTTGTCTAACACTCTGCTGAGGAGAACCTCCACCTCACTCCCTGCAGTTCTGGTGGAGCTGTCTACTGCAGTGCACTCTGCCCTCACCCTTGACCACTCATAATACCCATAGTGATTGTAACCTCGCTCAGCATTTTCTAAACTAAGATAAAAGAGCAACTTACTAAATCTTTCTCTCTCTCCATAAACTGTAAGCAATTAGTCCTTACAATGCCAGCTGTCATTTTCTCACCCCCATCCCTCTCTCTATGTGAAAAGAGAGAGTTTTGCACTTAGAAAGAATCTGTCAAACACCAAAAGAGAAGTAGAGACGAGAGATGACTGGGGAGAGAGAGAGCCGTGGACTGTGTATAAGTCCTGGATCCAGTTACAGTTGTACTTGTATTTGCCATGAGCCAACACATTTTCGTTTTGATTAAGCTAAGTTGAGTTACGTTTCTATCATTTTCCATGAAAAAGGTCTGGACTACTGCACCTCCCTGTTCTGATGTCCTACAGCCCCAGAGCTTGTCTTTATTATATAATATACTATGTGGTCACATGTGTGTCCTTCAAAAATATCACTTCACAGACCTCCAGAAGGGTAAAATATTTGATTCTGCCAATAACAAGTGTTGGTGAAAGCATGGGGAAACACATGCTCATAGGCTCTTTGGGTTGAGTGTAAGTAACTTGGACTAACCATTTGGTTAGCTACTGGGTAAAACTCGATTCTACAATCCATTTCTAAAGAAACCTTCATACATATGCACAAGGAAATGAATACAAGGCCCGCCCACTACAACCCTGTTGGGAAAGTGGGAATCCAGATAAAATTCCACCATCAAAATACAAGGTATTGCATTTATAATACAATACTCCAAAATAATTTTAAAAATGAAATGAATCTAATGTACCAACGTGGATTCACCTCAGAAGCATAATGAGGCATAAAAAGTGAAACTGCAGAAAGAGATGTGGAAGAAAATACCATTTACCTATATCTTAAAAATCTCCAAACAAGCGTCTTCTATTATTCCCTGTCATTTCGTACTTAAAATTTTCCATAATAAAGTTAAAAAACACTTCACATTGCTTAGTCTTACACAGATAGATAGTGAAAGATAAAAATATAGATGAGAAGAATATCTGTTTCTGAGCATCTCTAAAGAAGGAGGGAGAGGAGTATAAAAGAATTGATGCTTTATCTCTTTGGGAAAAAATGTTATCAGAAGCAAATATAGAAAAATATTTCTAGTTATTTGGTCTATGAGGGAGGTAGACACTTTTCTGCATGTTCAAAACATTAGCAAGATTCAGAGATATCACTGGACCTTGCTAAATTCCAAAAGACAATATTCAAATCTAAAATAATGCTATGTTATAAAAAAGAAATATTTCTCTATATACATAAGTTTTATAAGAAATCAGTTATTTGGGCTTGTCTCCATAGAGAGGGCTTTAAAGGTGTACATAAGTAGCATGAATGGGAATGTAATTATATTTTTAAAATATGATAATAAAACTATGTAAAATCTAAAAATAAATAAATAAATAAAAGGAATGAAGATTCCGTGAAAAAAATCAAACATTAATATATTAAAATTTTTCAAAATCAATAATTAATTGCTCAATTAGTTAATTCAGGACTGCTCTTACCAACGCCCTTTTGCTGCCACCAGAGAAAATGGCTTTCTGTCTAAAAGTGGGAAGACTATGGGAAAGAGAGGTGAAGATAACTCTCTGATCATTTTTTATACACAGCAGCCTAAAGTTGTGTTGTAGGAATTTAATGTAACAGAAAACTCATCTGAATTTCTGCACTGCCTATTTCATAAAGCCAAGAGAGTTCTATGTCCTCCTCCCCAAACTCCCTCGTCCTTTGACATTCTACCTATACAATCTCATTCCGTGGAATGAGGATTCCATACTAACCACCTCCTGGGAAACTCTGAGAATCTCCTGACTTGAATGGTCCAAGTATCTGAAAGCAGCTGGTTAGTGGAGTTTTACAAAGGCCCTTTTGAGAGCAGGATACAACTTAGCCTTTTCCATATTAGGGAAAGTAATTCAGGATTTATAGGTACTGATCTTTGTGGTCAAAATACATCCCTTTTTGAAAGCAACTAATTCATTTATTTTATGATAATTTCTTATATAACCTGGTGGTCTGGACCTGGGCCAGCCACGGCAATGTTTTGATCTCTGACAATATGCATATGTTGTGGGAGATTGAGACCAAGTCTCTGGCAGCTGGCTTAGGAGAGAGGACAGTCCTCCTGCTGCCGAGAGGTCAGAATGTCAGCAGGACAGAAGAGGCCCATATTCCAGAGTCGAAGAAAGGCAAGCAGAGTGGTTGCCCTTGCGGTGATGTGGGGTCAGTTGTGCCCTCCCCGATAAAGCAGGTAGAGAACGGGCAGCTCCTTTTGGGGAGCTTGTCTCTGCCACCCCCCACTCATCCACATCCGCATAGCAGGGCAAAGTGTGGAGAGGCCTAACAGAGAGAAATAGACCATGACCCCTTCGAAGCCTACAAAGATTGCCCAGGAGAGGAGAGCGGAGAACTCTGGGGAAGTTTCTCTTGACCTTTCTGCCAAGTGGAGAGACAGAGCACGAGGCTCTTACCACCCCCAGAAGGGAACAGCAGCAGGAGTGGCAGGCAGCCGGACAGCTCAGTGCTGGCTCCGGCTGATCATGACAGTGGGGCAGCAGGGCCCGCCTTCCTTAGAGTTACAGCGGCTGAGGCCTGGCTTCAGAAACAGCCCCCAAGAAGCAACAAAGGCAAAGGCAGAAACGTGAGTAGGAGGTGGGTGGGGCTGTCAATGCCAACCAGGGTTGGTAACAGGGGCTTCCCTCCAGTGGAATGTGAAGGGAGACAGGACTTGATCCTCCCTTGACACTCTCACACGAGGCTCGTGCAGCTGGTCACCAGGAAGCTCCAACTCCCTCTTCATTGTCAAGCTAATGACAGTGGGATGGGAACAATGATTATAGTCGTCTACCTTAATGTTTTTTTTTGCTGCTGCCCCACATTTCTGTTGCTCTCTGTTGTCAAACCTATGACATCTGGGAGAATGCTGGCATTAACAGTCCGCTGAACAGGACCCAAGTTGTTCTTCTTAAAATGTGAGTCAGATGATGTCACCCCTTGAGCAAAACATCTCATCTCATCTGGAGTAAAACCCAAAGTCCCCACAAGGACCGTCCATGCTCTGTGCAATAGGACCCCACCAGTACCCACCTGTGACCTCAGCTTCCTCTTCTCGGCCCGCATCTCTGCGGAGTCACCCGGGACACTCGCTCTGGGAGAGTTCTTCACTAACATCTGGGCACCTGGCTCCCAGGCTCTTTTCAAGTCTTCACTTTTCTGTTAATCTTCTCTTCCCCAACCACCACCACTCCATGTAAAAATGCAGCCCTCAACTCTACCCCCATGCTGCGCACACCTATACCCTTCCCCATTTTACTTTTATGTCTATACAGCCACTGGGCATTCAGTATGCTTCAGTCATTTGTTTAATATCTTTCTCTCCTCCCCTGATACCTTAGATTGCAAGTTCCATAAATGCAGGGACTTTTGCCTCTTTGGGTCCAAGAAATGGAAACGTACATAGAAGGTGCTCAATGAAGATTAATTGAATCCATGAAGTACTAGAAAGGAAGGTTTTAGTGAACTCAAAAGGTGGAGCAAAATCTGATGTTACCTATTACATCACCTTCTAACGGACAGGGGTGAGTCCCTCTGGGAGGCAGCGTCCTTCTTTGAGCTCCTTTCTTCTCACCCTTGCCATCTACCAACTCATCTGCCCTTCTCTGCCACCTGCTTCCTTCCAGGATTCCTGCTCCATCTTGGCTGGAGGTCTTTCAGGCCCTACCCACTTCTTCAGAGTAAATCCCCCAAACTAAACAAACTTTTATACATTGACAAACTAGCACTGACGGCCTCTTGAGGTTTAGCATCAGTGTGTGGTTAAGCTCTTAACTTCCTGTTTTCTGTTCTCTGTGGATCAAAGACCACTTTCCATAAAGAAGTGGTGGGAGGAGAGATGAAGCAGGAGAGGAAAGGAAATTCCATCTGGCCACATCTTTATAGAATGCAAACAGAGGCAGCTATACCAAACAGCAAGAGGGGCCTTGGCTCTCAGGAGCCAATTGTCTCTAGGGGTGGGACTTCCAAATATCTTTGACAGCTACCCACACTTACCACTGAGCTCTAGCACATATGACACGCATATGCCTATTTATATCTCTGAAGCAAAAGACTCATGAAGCAATAACTATCATTATATGGAGGGCTGTACTCTGATGTTTCCCATTCTGTTCTATTTCATTTAAGAAATGTCGGTCTTAATATTGAACTTCATTTCAACACCCAATGGGTCACAGCCCATAGCTTACCCTCTGACCCAAATGCATGCCCTTGAACTAGAATGTCATGCACACCCCTGCTGCATATGAGGTAAATGTAAAACACCGTATCATTGTACATTGACACTTTTCCTGCTCATGAACACATGTATGGTTTAAGTAAGCAAAATATGTATCATGTATAAATATGGATGTACTTTTTCAGACCTTTTATTCCTGGTAGTGTTACACTGTACATTATTATATATTATGGTAAAATAATAAAAAATTATTATGGTACCAGATAAAATACCAAATACCTGTTTATTAATACACTTCTTCACCAAGAGAGCCGTTTCCAAAGCTTATGGAGTGAACATGTTACTGGATGACTTTCACACTGAGTGAACTTACTAAGTCTGCCCTCTATCGTACGTGTTCTCTTCCCCTTGCGCATGACCACACTCTCACACAGTCTGTCACACTCACTTACATGCACACACTTTGTCTATACCAGCTCTCAGAAGTCAGGCACTGCAGCACAGTAATACTTGACATAATGCTCTGTAAACTAAATACCAGTCACTGAAAGAGTGAATTATCCACTGAAAAAGTGGCTATGCCTACTGAAAAAAATGTTCCACAGCTGAAGAGCCATATGAAAAGTGTGTGCATTGTGTATCAGATTGTGCAAGCAGACAAAAGCAGGTGGCTTTGAAAGGCTACAGCTTGGCTCGGGCGGGACTTTTATGGAGGACCCTCCAGATTCCAGAACCACCACATCATTTTCACTCCCTGGCTGGACAGGTGTCCCGATTCTCAATATGCAAATGTGGAAACTGAGCCTCAAAGGAGTTTGTCAAACTTAGTGAAATGTCTCTGTTTCAAATTTCCAATGGCAGGAAAGACGTGAGCCCAGCGCTGTGTGTCTGAGGGTATTGATTACATCACGGTTTATAGTGCCAAAGGACTGCAAACAACATGGGCTGAATCTGGAGAGAAATGGTAGAACAAATGTTATATATCCACGCTACAAAATGCTATGCAGCTATTTTAAATAATGGCTCAGATCTAAACTCAGAAAAGCAAGTTGGACAAAAGTACATGTAGTATCATCCAATTTTTTATTTAAAAAGAAGAGAAGAACACACTGTACTTCAGATAAAATTATTTGTAGCTATTTATAGGAGGTTGGTGAAAGATAGATACATATTAATGCCAAACCATCAGTGTAGTTATTGGAAGGGAGATGGGCTATAGGGATCTTTTAGGGGAGGTGGAAAGGTGAATAATTGACTTTTTCTGTGTATAATTCCATGAATAATTGGTTTTTTTTTTTTTTGATGTGTAATTCCATTGTTTCAAAAAGCAAGGTTTTTCCATCTTAAAAAATCTGACAATGGATATTTAAAATAATAAAAGAAAATTCTCTTTCTTCTAGTTCTATTATAAATGAAGTGATCCACCCTTCCAAGGTCACCTTTGCTGAAAGGGGAGGGTTAGGGCTGGAGTGCATGTCTTTGACCCCAAGCCCATGCCCTCGCCTCAACACTCCAGCTGTCTTTCCTGTATCAAGTGTGTGGAAAACTTTGCACCCTTAACACTGGTGTTGGGTGAACACACACGGTAAAGAACAGAGTAACATTATGTAAGAAAACAAGTTATTATTGTTGTTAGCACAGTATTTAATGCAAATGTAAGCATGCAAATCAGGTATCACAATAGCTGTTGAAGAAATGTAATGCTGACAGTATTTGGCAATAAAATAATAATCGCTGAGTGTATCTCTGATGAAATGAGATTTAATCCATTTGAGTTCCTAATTGTCTGCCACACTACATTAGAGATGGATACTCTTATTGTCTCTACTGCTCAGAAATATGAAATTCAAAGCAATATGCACAATGACAATGTCTTGAAATAAGCCAGCTTAATGAACCAGCAAATTGGACCTTTCTATCTCTTTATTTAACATCCAGTTCCAGGAGTGTATCAGAGTTCATTACAAAGAACCCAAATTCAAAGAAATGCTGATAAATTCATTTTATAATGATAATTAGAATTAATGACTTCGAAAAAGACTTCTCATATTTTTAGAGGGAGCCATTATTTATTATTGAATTTATATAAATCTGGGTAATAAATGTTGAATCATTTTTTACTTCTGTTATTTATAGATTCAATTTTGTAATACAGCCCCCAAAACACATCTCACATAAAGAAATCAATTTTTCCCACCCAAATACAGCAATGGCATTCAGAAACACAATGGCACGTGTGGGTGGTTCTCCATGGGGGTGCGGGGGTAATGGACATTTTTCATTGGCACAATTGAGGGTGAGGGGCAGTTCTACTTGCATCTACTGTGCAGAGGCCAAGGATGCTGCTAAACATTCTATAATGGACAGCATAGCACCTGAAACAAAGGATTATCCAGGTCAAAATGTCAGTAGTGCTCTGACAGGCTGAGAAACCCTGACCTGTGTGAATATATCTCACTCAAAGAATGCTCTATTTAATTCGATGTTTTCCAAAATGAGATCACTGTCCATCTTGTCACATAGGCTCAGAGCAAGAACAATTAAAGGCAGGGATTTGGCTCAGACAATTTTTTTCCTAATAACACTAATAATGACTTCAGTGTTTGCAATAAAGATGATAGAGTGTAGATCTCTTAAGTACAGCTCAGAGAAATAACTTAAATTTGTCTAAGCATTTATATTATCTTCAAGAAAATATCTTTCCCATTTTAAACCAAAAGCATCTGATTGCCTAATAGGTTTTAAGATGTCAGTGCATATTGGTTCAAGGTGATTAAAAGAAATCTGTCTGGGATTCTGATTTAGATGAGAAGAGTTGGTAACCAACAGGTCTAAAGTGAAAGCAAACAGTGGAAAGATCTAAAGGTCTGGTTCCCTTTAACTAGTAGTGGCTTGGAAT
Source organism: Loris lydekkerianus (assembly GCA_963574355.1). NCBI lineage: Eukaryota > Metazoa > Chordata > Mammalia > Primates > Lorisidae > Loris > Loris lydekkerianus. Next base: position 16,443 of record CAUYPK010127494.1, read on the forward strand.
GTTATTTACAATCTGCTTCAAGATAGAAATTCCATACCTGTGATGGAAGTAAGTTTAATTTGAATATTACAGAATTTCTCTTTTAATATTCTAATCTTAGTTTAGTCCTTGCTTTATCTTTTATATGCATGCTTGGGGAGGCTGGTTAATTTGATGTTATTTAACTTGGTACTTTTAGTTCCCGTATTTGATGATCGAATTTTTATAGGCCTTATTTATCTAAGGAAAATACAATCAGTGTGCAATAGCCCAGTGAAGAAGAATAAAAGAAACTGGAAATTCTTTTCATTCAAAAGAAAGTAACAATCAAGTATCAGAAATAAAATGATTAAAATCCCAATTTGCTAAACTTTCCTAGAACGAGGGTGTTCTGAAGGAAACTGGTTAAATATATAACATGTGTTAGTATATTTTTCTATCTCATGGAGCTTAAAGATAATTTAAGCATTCATGACTTAAGGATTTTATAACATAGCATTTCCTTTGGTGTGGGAAATGAATTAATGGTTATGTTTATTGTCATATATTTTTAGGAAAACAAATATTGCTAGCACATTAAATCCATGATTTGACCAATATTACTCTCTTCAAAAATAATGAAGTAGATCTTGGTATTAGACCCAACTTGATTTAAAAACAAATACTAAGTAAATAATAGTACAGATGGTACTCAAATGTGGCAAAAATTGTAACTGGCACCAAATAAATAAAATCCTGGGACAATAAATACTTCAAAGTCATCATTCTGAACATTATTATTGTATAGCTTTAGGAGTGAACAAAGCAGTAAGAATCGAGGCCAGATGACCCGAGCATATGTCATTACATTGGTTTTTACTATTAATAACAATGTTTACTGGACCTTTGTGAGGTGCCAAACAATACTTATAATGATGCTTACTACATGCCAGGTGTTTTAAGAATGTTACTTGTTTATTGTTGGTATTTTTTATTTTTTATTACAAATTCATATGAGGGTACAGATGTTTAGGTTACATTGTTTCCAATTCTACAATAAAGTCTAAGTAGTAGTTCAGCCCTTCACCCAGGGAGTGTGCAGAACACCCTCACATCAGACACCTTAGGTGACTTCCCACCAATGGCCTCCTTCCTCTTACCCTCCTCCTTTTCTCTCCCCTCTCCCTTGCTATACTATATTTGTGATTTTTCTTTTGTGTGGGCATATAGTTGCTTATATTTTGGTTTCATATTAGTATTGAGTACATTGGATATTTTCTTTTTCCATTCTTGAGATACTTTATTAAGGAGAATGTATTTCAATTCCATCTGGGTAAACACAAAAGATGTAAAGTCTCCATCTTTTCTTGTAGCTGAATAGTGCTCCATGGTATACATATGCCACAGTTTGTTAATTCATTTATGGGTAATGGGCACTTAGGTTGCTTCCGTGTCTTGGCAATTGTGAATTGAGCTCCAATAAACGTTCCAGTGCAAATGTCCTTGTGGCACATTGATTTTTCTTCTTCTGGGTAGATACCTAGTAATTCCATTGTAAGATCACATGGAAGGTTGACTTTTAATTCTTTAAGAAATTTCCATATGGGGCGGGGCCTGTGGCTCAAAGGGGCAAGGGCACTGGCCCCATATGCTGGAGGTGGCAGGTTCAAACCTGCCAAAAAAAAGAAAGAAAAAGAAACTTTCCACAGAGTTGTATTCATTTGCAATCCCTCCAGCAGTGCAAAAGTGTTCCCTTCTCTCCATATCCATGCCGTCATCTGCAGATTGGGGACTTGGGATGGGGGCTAATTTCTCTGGAGTTAGGTGATATCTCAGAGTGGTTTTGATTTGCATTTCTCTGATGATTCGGATGATGAGCATTTTTTTCATGTGTCTGTTGTCCCTTCATCTGTCATCTTCAGAGAATGTCCATACTACACAAAGCAATCTATAGATTCAATGCAACTCCCATCAAAGCACCAATGTCATACTTTGAAGAACTTGAAAAAATGTACTTCATTTTATATGGAACCAGAAAAAATAAACCCAAATAGCCAATACAATTTCTAGAAGTAAAAACAAATCTGGAGGCATCACATTACCAGACTTAAGGTTGTATTACAAGTCTATGGTCATCAAAACAGTATGGTACTACACAAAAATAAAAATACAGATCTATGGAATAGAATAGAGGACCTAAATAAAGATTAATCCAGTCGCATATCACCATCTGATCCTTGATAAACCCAACAAAAGCATGCCCTGGGGAAAAGAATCCGTATTTAATACATGGTGCTGGGAGAACTGGTTAGCCAGATGTAGAAGACTGAAACTGGACCCGCCCCTCTCACCATTTGCAAAAATTGACTCTTGCTGGTTAAAAGATTTAAATCAAAGACATAAAACAATAAAAGTTCTAGAAGAGAGTATAGAAAAAAACATTTGACAAAATTGGCTAGGGAAAAGATTTTATGAAGAAGACTCCCCTGGCAATTGCAGCAACACCAAAAATAAATAAATGAGACATGATCAAGCTAAAAAGCTTCTGCACAGCTAAGGTCTCCACAACTAACACAAACAGACAGCCTTCAGAGTGGGAGAAGACATTTGCATGCTATGAATCTGACAAAGGGCTGGTAGCTAGAATCTATACAGAACTCAATCAACAAGGAAAGAGCAAACAACCCCATTTATGAGTGGGCAAGAAACCTGTTTATTGTTGTTTTAATCCATTTAATCCACAAAACAATCTCAATAAATTGGTCACAGCTAGTAAGTACATGGTGAAGCTGGGATTTGCACCCACACATTCACCTCTGGGGTCTGCGCTCTTAACTATGCAAAACTGCATCTCTTGTGATAAAAACAAGTGCCACTACTACGTCAGATGCTTTTGCTTATCATCACATTTAATCCTTCCTGTACTCTTCAACTGAGCTTCATTACCTCCTTGAATATATGATGCCAATGGGCCAAGCTGATTCATTTCTTACTAAGGTATGTGGGGGAAAACCTTCCAATTCCCTAAGAGTCTAAGGCCATGCAAATGAGGTGGAGAAGGCTTGAGAAGAGCCACTGAAGTGTGAGGAGAAAGCAGAAAGTAGAATCTCTATTTGCTTTATTTCTTTTTTCTCATCCTTTTAAGGGTTCATTCTTTGTGTGTATGTTATGATGTGCTCATGCATCAAAGCAATTGTGTTTGATAGATCTTACAAATAAATATACAGATATTGGAAGTACTTGATCAAAATAATACTGATAGAATTTTGATACTTCATTATGCATCTTATAATAACTGCTGGCTATTTTTCTCCCTGTTTAAGTTGTTCTCTTCGTATGCACAAGTCAACTTGGACACTTACATTATCGCCTAAAAACCTGTATACATACTTAAATGTAGTATATGTGACTTCATTCACCATGCACATCTATGTTCCTTCCTTCCGCACATTATCATCAATTACTAGGGAGTTGTTTTTTTTTTTTATTAAATCATAGCTGTGTACATTAATGCAATCACGGGGCACCATACACTGGTTTTATAGACCGTTTGACACATTTTAATCACACTGGTTAACATAGCCTTCCTGGCATTTTCTTAGTTATTGTGTTAAGACATTTATATTCTACTTTTACTAAGTTTCACAAGTACCCTTGTAAG
>CAUYPK010127500.1:0-39976 GCA_963574355.1 Loris lydekkerianus
CTCAGAAATAAAAACAAAGCAGGAGGGATCACGCTACCAGACCTTAGACTATACTATAAATCAACCAGATGGATTAAAACATTGCAAATTTCCTATTTTATAGATCTTTCTGTCAGAAGTCAGATGCAGGCTTCACTGGGATAGCATCAATGTGTCAGTGGGACAGCATTTCTCTCTGGAGGGTTTGGAGACAATTTATTCCTTTGCCTACTCTATCTCCTAGAGACTACTCACATTCCTTGGTTTCTGTCTCCCTTGCTCTACATTCAAAGTCAGTCACATAGCGTCTCTCTGACCATTCTTTTATAGTTATATGGGTCTATAACTGCGGCTGGGTATGATTCTCCTCTGTTAAGGGCCCATGTATTTAGAGATTCCACTCAGAATAATCTCATCTCATGGTCCATAACTTTAATCATATCTGAAAAGTCACTTTTGCTAATAACATTCATAAGGTCTTTGGATTAAGGCATGGATATCTTTGGGGGGAGGGCATGATTCTATTATCACATTTAGTATAGAGATTAATAACAACTTTTTCATAGAACTACGTGATTTATTTAATAACATGACATGGGTAAAGAGCCTGCCTTATTCTATGGTATGCTAATTTACAAGTATAAATTATTTTCATTTCTTTCTCCATTTCCTTCCAGACAATTAATATGCAGTTTTTATGGGTCATATGTACGAGAACACTGATGCGTGTTGAAGATCAAGTGTCATCACATTCATGGGTGATGATACTAACCTAGAGCACCGTTACAGAAATGAGAGAAAAACATGTGTGTAGTCCAACAGAAACATTCACGTATACAAGGTTATAAATCTGATAAGGAAGAAAAATATATATATATAAAATGCTTATTATCCCAACTATTTTTATGACATCAATTTTTGTTAATCACTGATGTTTGTATCAGTTTCACTATAGATAGTGATCTCCTTGGAAGGCAGTAATCCATTTTCATGTATTATAATATTTATGTCCCACATGTATGTGAACATGTGTGTATTTGAGTAATACTTTTACCATAATTACTACAAAGGAATATTTATAAAATGCATCACATATTTCTATATTTCATATAATATATAAATACATGTTAAGCGAATTAGTACAATATAAAAAGTACACACACATATATGTCTATATATATGCTGTTTGATTTATTTACATATACCTGTGTTTGATTTCTCCATCTGTTCATAAGATATTTGATGTCATAGAACAAGACTGCATAAAATACTGTTCAACATTTAGCTTTTTTATATGTGTGTGTGTTTACACAGACATACTTTATTTTTCACCTCTGTCTCTGAATGAGGGTCATGGCTTTTGTTTCTGCCAAACCTCCCAAATTAGGAGACATAGTGAAAAGGTTATGGTTTCAAGTTGTTACATTTTTGGGTAATTTATTTCATAGCAATTGATAGCTGTGTAAGGTTAAATTCAAGGATAGTCTTCAATTTCTAAACAGTCCATGGAAAATGATGAGGTGAAAGATAGTATTTTAGGTTATGATTAAAGGAAAATGGGTATTGGGGGTAGAAGGAACAATGTCAAATGGTAGAAACTGAATAATAATTTTTATTTTTATTTATTTATTTTATTTATTTATTTATTTATTTATTTATTTATTTATTTATTTATTTTTTGAGACAGATTCTCGCTCTGTTTCCCGGAGTAGAGTGCTTTGAGGTCATAGCTCACAGCAACCTCCAATTCTTGGACTCAAGCAATCCTCTTGCTTCACTCTCCCAAGTAGCGGGGAATACAGGTGCCAGCCTCAACACCCAGCTACTTTTAGTAGAGACAACATCTCACTGTTGTTCAGGCTGGTCTCAAACTCTGAGCTCAAGGCATTCACCTGCTTGAGCCTCCCAGAGTGCTAGGATTAAAGGCATGAGCCACCGTATTCCCATGCCTGAATCATAAGTTTTAAATTCAGTTTTAAATAAAGTTAGCTGTTTGAGCCTTCAACAATGCACAGGCATACCAAGGTTAAAGATAGGGTTCAAGCAGTGTTAGTTATCTGTGAACACTAACAGGCCCTGGTAGAAAAGAAAGAGAAAAAGGACGGGGGAAAAAAGAGAAGGAACAAAAGAGAGAGAGAGAGACTAAGGATGTCACAGTTTTAGGTTGAGATGCAGTTTCAACCTCTAGGTCACTAAAGCCAAGGTTTAAGTAATCAGTTTTATACAGGCTTAAAAGGCCAATTCTTAGAATCTATTCTCTGAGAGACATAATGTCATACTTCTCTTATTTTATTTTTATCTTTTAATTTTTGGTAATTTTCACACCATCAAGAGACACATGGCATAATTCAAGCTTCTTAGACATTCCTTGAGAAGCACAAGGATGCTTTCAGGTAAATAATAACTTTACTGTATTTAGTTGTCTTTATAAAATATCCACCAAAATTTCCTAATGCTAACTTAATTCACATCATATGAAAAAACACAGATTGGACACACCATCATTTATGTTCAGGACTCTTTCAATTGTAGCACACACTGCTTACCTTCATTTTGTCATTAAGAGTGATTTTAGCATGGAGTGCTGGCTCCAGAGCTAGACTGTCCAGGTCCAACTTCTCTGTTGCTTACTGGCTGGGATGTGAAATCATTGAACTTCTCTTTACCTCTAATTCTTAGTTTAATGTGCAAAAAATGCCATTGATGTATTAAGATGCATGTTTAGCATAAGGAATTAAAGAGTTGATGTACAAATAATCTGTTAGAAGAGTACCAGGCATGCAGTAAAACATGTTCAACATTATTAGACTCAAAATTAATGATTTCTTGAAGACTCCTTAGAATCCTTAAGTAAAGTTCATTGCCCATGTGATGCCACACATATTTATGATGGGCAATGAACTATAGATAATAATGGTAAAAGTATTCCTCAAAGACACACATGTTGACATACATTTGGTACATAAACTTGTAATCAATATTAATGACTGCCTTACAAAGAGATCATTATCTATAGTGAAACTGATATAGACATACATATATAGTGAAACTGATATATATAAAATTTATTTCTTTATTTATTGCAGCTTTTTTTTTTTCTTTTGGCTGGGGCTGGGTTTGAATCCGCCACCTCCGGTATATGGGGCCGGCACCCTACTCCTTTAAGCCACAGGTGCCACCTTATTTATTTATTTATTTTAAATACAGCACTTTATTAAACCAAACAGAGCAGGATTAAAACAAACTTTGGCATCAAGAACTTTCTGTTTGACCTCGAAGAAGTAATTCAAAAAGCTCTATGAGTCTTTTTTCCTACTGACTTTGCATCAACATGTTAAAAAATACATGAAGGACTTGGCAGCTTGAAGTCACCTAATAGCTGATGGCTATTCTATTGGTATTGTCAAGGTTATAAGCTTTGGTTAGTCACAGAAACACATTATGGATTCTTAGGAATAAACAATCCTACCTAGACAGAATCACATCGTTGTTGTTGTTCTTCTTTTTTTTTTTTTTTAACGAAAGTAATTTAATGCCTTTCAGATAAGCTCAGCTTTCATATATTGTCACCTAGGGCCAGGAAGAATATCAGTGGGAAGCCAACTGGTATAAATAGATAGGGTTATTTGCTCTTTAAGTGTCTTTAGTCCTGAGAAATAATGGTTCTATAGTCAAATTTCCCAAAGCTTGTGAGAGGATTACTGCTCCACTAGAGCTCTTCACCTGTGCATTAAAATAGAGTATCTTCCCTCATATAAGAAGTCTTAAGTTTATCCATTTACTCAAAGAGATCAACTAAATTCAGTTCCTGATTTTATCGTAAGTATTCATTTGCCACTAATACAAAATCAAAAGAAAAAAATATGACTCTCAAAGAAGAAATTATCATAACAGAAGGTGTTATGTGTTTAGTGCCAACAAAGCCATGTTAAGTATTTCATGTGTATTATTTTATTTAAACTGTACAAAGATCCTGTGCCTTAGATATTGCTATTATTAGCATCAACTTATAGAAGAGCCTCCTTAAACTTAGGGTAATCAATTAATATTTACCACAAGTAAGAGGCATAAAAGAGATTTAAACTCATATCTTAAGTCCTGCCCTTTCCATTGAATTACAGTCTTTCAAAAATACTAATTATGTAACGCATAGCTGAGGCAAACAGAGCTGAATTGGAAGTGAAGTTATGTGGGTTAAAAGCTCATATTTTACTGGTGCAATGAAGGCCCATTTGCTAAGAATATGCCGGAAAAGGAAAACTTCATAGGAAGACCCCTGTTTGAGACGTATGCATCCTTGTTCTACCTCCATGGATTATTAGATAGGTGAATTTAAGATAATCACTTATCTTCCTAAGTTGTTTCCCCTGGAAAGTGACCCTTTTAAAAGGATTAGTTGGCAAGTTTGTCAGTTTGTTTTTACTGTTTGTTAGTTTTCATTTAAGGAGCAATCCTAGACAGCCTAGAAGGGCAATGGGAAGACACGTGGAAAAGAGAAGGAAGTAAATATTGAGTCACAGTTGTGGGCAAAGTGGGTTCACTAGGTTCACTGGGAGACTGAAAAGTATATAGTATTCTCCTGGTTCATGTCTCCCAAGAAGAGTGAGGAAACCGGGACAAATATGCATCAACTCCTCTCTAACCCTGGACAGGTGCTGCTCCAAAATCATTAATCTCTGTCATCTCTCTCCTGTCCCACGATGATGAGCTTGTTCCAATTGCCAAAGAAAGCTCTCAGTCAATGTTACAAATTCTGGGAGTGGAAAAACCATGAATGCACGTAGAAATGATGAGTTCAGAGGACATGTGGGTAGGATGCTGACAACACCATACTCATAGAATTCAGAGTTTTCTACTTATAAACTAGAGACAATAATCTATGATCTGTCTGATTTGGCCATCAGTAAGGTCTAAATAACATAACTTCTAAAAATAATCTTAAGGAAATTTTTTAAGCAAATGCTATTCATTATTATTTCTGGTGAAACAGGTGAAATATCATTAGGGCTATTGTAGCAAAATCTTATTTAATTACCTTAAGTGGTTTCTTTCCATTATGACAAAATCTGGCGTTTCTTATTCCATCTATCTTTGTTTAGCTGATGAAAAATAGGCTTAAGTGCTTCTTTTTCTTTTAAGCCGTGTACCTTGGACTGTCCAATTGAGACAAAAGAAGATTTTCTTTTCTTTTCTTTTTTTAATTCCCCCTAGGGAATGCTCTAGAAATAATAAAAAAAGGCACTCTGAAGGATGAATACTTCAGTCATTTTTGTTTATCACTTGTAAATATTATATATTGGAGGAGATTCATAAATATTTGATACAAAGTTATTGATGGAATTTATAAAGCTTTATTCATAAATGCCAAGCATTCAAAGCATTTTCTAAGTTTATTATTTTTAGAATGTTTGATTATGATTTTTTTTTCTAACCTCTCATTTGTTGCTAATATTTTATAAAGACATTAAAAAAAAAAAAATACTCCCAGGGTGGCACCTGTGTCTCAAAGGAGTAGGGAGCTGGCCCCATATGCCGGAGGTGGTGGGTTCAAACCCAGCCCCAGCCAAAAACTACAAAAAAAAAAACAAAAACAAAAAAAAAACTCCTTCTCATACTTGATTAATTACAATCAGAAGAAAATCCATTCCCCTTCCCTTGAACAAAGAACTTGGCATCATTTATCTTAGCAGTACTGTTGACATTTGATCATTTACTGCTTAAATGACTTAAAAGATTATTTTCCACCATCTGGGGTGGATTGACAGAACTCTTGTTCACTCAGCTGCTGCAGAACCCTCAGTGACCATTGTCAGTATATGGAACAAACATATCTAGGTGATGTCAGATGCATTTCAGGGCTGCCAAATGTGTAAGGTGGGGGAATCAAACAACAAAATGTGTGTGTTTGTGAGGATGGGAGCAAACAGCATCATGGTGTCTGTAAGCAATTTAGAATTTCAGCAATGAAAAGGAGATGAGATGCCAAAGGGTAGACTCAAGGAGACAGGCTATAGGGGACTTGAAAAAAATGTGATGAGCTGATTTTGATATATATATTATTTATATATATATATATATTATACAAATATAATTTAAGAGATGTTTTAGCATGGTATAATGTAGCTAAATTTATATTACAAAGCATATGTTTTAGGCAGTACCAGTTCCCAGGCTAGCTAGCAATTTCCACCGTGGAAACTAAAACTGGAAAAGACAGGTGAGATAACACATCTCAGGCTCACACAACGTGCAGGCAACCAAGAGGTCTGTCAGGGAGGAGGAGCCCCTGAGATGAATCTCATTGCCAAAGCTTCTCTCCAAGGGAGAGTTCTAAGCAGTTAGGCATGTTGTCTGTGCAGTGCTGTCTGTGGAGCTGAGAACAGCTAAGGCTCACAGGTGTAAGCTATAGAATGTATGTGTTTTCCATGTTAGTCTGTCCAGGCTGCTATCACAAAAATGCCTTAGACCATATGGCTCATAAACAGTAGAAATTTATGGCTTACAGTTCTGGAGGCTTGGAAGTGGAAGACCAGGGCACAAGCAAACCTGATATCTGGTAAGGGCCTTCTCCTCAGAGTGACACCATCTACATGCTCTCATATGGCAGAAGGAGCAAGGCCACTTCATTCAACATGTTTTATAGACATAAAGGCATTAATTCAATTCATGAGCGTTCTATCATCGTGACTTAATAACATTCCAAAAGATCATTCTCTTAATATTAACATATTGAATATTAAATTCCAACATATGAACTTGGAGGAGGGGGCAACATTTAAATCATAGCATGCCGCCTCTAATTTTTATGTTGAAATTCTTACTCCCATTGTGATAGTATTAGGAGATAAGTCTTTTAGGAGGTAATTATGTAATTAAGATTACTAAGTCTCATTAAAATCTGTAAAAAAAAAAAAGTTTGTGAAATTTATTACATACTAATTTTACTTATAAAAAGTTTTGTTAAAATATACCATAGAGACATCACACTGCTAGCAGTGTGATTTATTGAGGAAAAAAGGGTACCAGTAACATCAGAATGATTAGGTATTGTCTGAACATTAGTTCAGTAGAAAAGAATAAGCAAAAAATGAGAAAAAAATGAATCTAGACTTTTGGCAGAAGGAAGGAAATGGACAGAAAACAACCATATTATCCAGAAGTTATAATCAACATATATCAGAATTTGATAGGTTTTGTTGTGGTGAAGATGAATGGATTTTGAGCCGTGTCCAAGTTTCTGGATTAAGTGACTAAGTGAAGGATAATGACATTAATTTCAATGTTAGAGGCCAGGTAACCTTCAGATGGGAAGAAAGAGACATTTATTTGGGGGTATGATGGGTTTGATTTGCCTTAGGGATGTTCAGAAGGAGAGACCTCCTTGGCACTAGCTATAGAGTTTAAATTTTGGAATGAGTTTGTGCTGGCCTATAAATTAGAGCATCATTAGCAAAAGAATGAGAATTACGACCACAAGAGTGAATGAGATCACCCAGTTAGAGGTGTTAGAAAAGGGGAAAAAATTAACTGAGAACACATAAATATGGATATTTAAGAGATAGGTGGAGGGAGTGAGGTCCATGAAGGAAGCCAAAAAAGATAAAAGAGTGAGTGAAAATAAGTGGTGTCACCAAAGTCAAGAGAATAGAGAGTGTTGGGGCCAACAACATCAATAACATTAAAGGCAGCTGGAAAACCTAGTAAAAGAGGCCATTTAGATCTAAAACACATTCACGGGATTTGGCGCTAGGAACTAGGACCAAGAGAAAGAAATCCTGGGCTGAAAGCTAGATTATCTGATTCACATCCAGACTTCAGCAAACTCCTTTCTCCCCGTGAACCTGAACACCCTCTTCTTTAAAATGATTAACGTTAAAAAATAGATTGTAGGAAGGATGAAGTGCAATAACGGGCATGGAAGCATTTTCTCACTTCTGACGTTTGGCCCATATGAGCTACTTAATGCACTGTTCTTCTTTGCAAGGAAAGAACAATGCATAAGAAATATAACTATTCATTTTAATTTCATCAGTCAGGAGAGGCTAGATTATGCTGCAGTAACTAAATATCAAATGTCTTCCTGGCTTAACATAGTTAAATTTTATTTCTCGTATCCGTGTTATATATGCAATACAAGCTGGTAGCAGAGTTGAGTCCACATATTTACCCTTTGCCAATTTATGATGTAAATACATGCAAATACCTTCAGGTTTACTGTGGCCTCCAGAGAGAGAACTGGAAAATCAAGTATCAGAAATAGAATGCTTTGACCTGCAAGTGACAGGCTACTTCCTCTCATTTATTTATTGATTTATTTCTTTCTTTCTGAAACAGAGTCTCACCATGTCGGAGAACGTCATGGTGTCAAAGATCACAGCAACCTGAAATTCTTAGGCTGAAGTGATGCTCCTGCTTCAGCCTCCCAAGTAGCTAGGAATACAGGTGCCTGCCACAACGCCTGGCTATTTTTTAGAGAAGAGGTCTCACTCTTGCTCAGGCTAGTCTCACACACCTGAGCTTCAGCAATCCACCTGCATTGGCCTCCCCCTCCTGGGATTACAGGCATGGGCCACCACATCAGGCCTCAGTTATTTTATTGAAGTAAAATTAGACCCTTAACCATCCCAATTATAGAAGGTTAAGAAAATTGAGTTTTTCCATGTGCTTTCAAGAAGTGAAGAACCAGAAATATCAGAGATAATTATAATACTTATGATATAAGGATATGTGTCCAAAAGAAAGGCACAAAAAAGAGATATGCACACTCTGGCCTCGCTCAGTGCAGGACTTTCTTTAGACCCCTCATGGTTATAACATCTAACAATGTCCATAGAATTTTTAGAAAATTGTAATCTTTCCACTTATATTGTATGATTAGTTGACTGACAGTATAGAAAGACATTATTGAGTAGTAGAATATGGACATTAGGTAAAATAGGCATGGATTTGAAATCTCGAAATATGTTGGAACTATAGGCAAAATACTCAAGCTTCACCATTTCATTTACATAATAAAAATATACGCAATCTTCAGATTTTTTTTTTCCTGACAATGATACGAGGTCAATGAAATCACCAAGAAAAATACCTTACACAGAACTGGCAAAGCATTTTCTCCCTTAGTTCATTTTTCTCCTTGTAATGCATAATCCAGTCATATGCATTGTGTTTAGAGGTAACTGTGTACCACAGTTAGTGACTTTACTACTACTCACATATAGAATGGGTTCATTTTGACTTCCTAGAGTAGTTGATTGAAAATTCCATTAAATAGGCTCCATGCCTGTAGCACAGTGTTTACAGCACCAGCCACATGCACCGAGACTGGTGGGTTTGAACCCAGCCTGGGCAAGCTGAATAATAACAACTGCAACAGAATAATAGCTGGGTGCTTGTAGTCCCAGCTACTTAGGAGGCTGAGGCAAGAAAATCACTTAAGCCCAAGAGTTTGAGGTTGCTGTGAGCTGTGATACCACAGCACTCTACCCAGGGCAACATAGTGAGACTCTATCTCAAAAAAAGAAAAGAAAAGAAAAGAAAGTTCCACATTCCATTAAATAAACACGTCAAAAGAAAGAGTCCTCCCATCCATTTATCCTTCTTTCTCTGGTTCCCACGAATGTACTGCGTAGGCAGGAAGAAGAGGTTGTCATCTCGGAGCTCTCAAGTTTATGTTTCAGAAGGATTTACATATGTTTCCACTGGATTACTGCTCTGTGCCTTCCATGGAACTGCAGAGAGTCAGACAGTGAGGCTCCATACCAGTGCTAGCCCAGGTCTTGGGAGATTTTTACCTCGACCACCAAATACATTTTATTTGTATTGTTACGAATATGGAAGTGATGTATCAGGAAAAAATACAAGTTGTGATTTGTGTGCTGCTTTTATTGAATTACACAACCCACATTTCAAAGTCAATACTTCAATAAAACTTTTAGGTCAACTACTAGTATTGTACTTAACAAGGCTGTTATACTGTCAGTCATTTTGAATCTTATTGAGTGACCAAAATTGTAGGAGCAAATATCTACATTTCTGTTGTGAAAAGAAACCTGATTTTTGAGGGAAAATAATTATACGAGCTTCCCATGACTCCATCGGGCTCTCATAATGCAATATCTCAGAAGTAACCACTGATAAATTGGCAAATATCTTCTCATGGCCAAAGACAAATGCTGCTGCTCTTATCATGACATAGATGCTCTTCTTTGATATTTGATCAGTGTGAAGGACACATCTTAGACATCGGGACCATAGTTTGATTGATTTGACATGTGACTATGTATCTGACCTTATCAAAGGGGTCCTAAGAAAGAAGTCTTGCTTCTATTTCCAACCATTGAATTAGAATCAAGAATTGAGTGATGGACACACCAATAGTACTGACTTAAGCATTATAAAAGCTATCCATTTAAGAAAAACATTTGTTCCCTCTCAATATTTTGAAATAAACAAAAAGAATTTGAAAATGTGCTATGGACTATCAATGATATACATCATCTGTTATTTAAAATCCCAAAAGGGAAAATCACTTCTTACCTCTTCTTTAGAAAATAAATAATATACTGTAAAAATAGTGAAAGTATAAAAATACTGTAATGTTTTTCAAACATAATTTATCAAGATAATGTAAGTCTCAAACTAAATAGGACAGAGAATGTTGAAAGATGAGTGACCTTTGAATATCAGAACAAATTTATATTAACATTTTGTGCCAAATATCAATTTCACTTCTAAAAATGCAATCATAAATAGCAGCAACTATGAACGCAAATCAAAACCCAGTTTCATTTTCACAGATGTTTTTCTAGCTTATTTTTTAATGAGATAAAAAGTAACCCACCCCTATTCAAACAAACTGGGTTTAAATTAATTTAAAGCTGAAGGGTTGATTAATAAAATGTATTGACTAATCCCTCTAATCCTTAAGAAGATTATCTGAAAATAGATTGATTTTTGATGGTCACAGACAGTGCATCATGAAGTACCAGAATTTTAATTTTTTTAAAAAGTATTACTGTGCTATTAACAATAACAAAATCCTAAAACCAAAATTATAGCCACCCCCATCAGTATTTGCTTTGCTTAAACAACAATAATCCAAAATTACTTGAGAAACTATATATTTTAATATAGACATGTTTTAATAATAGAAGTTGATTTTTTTGTCTCGAAAATTGTTCCTAGAGTTGTTCTCTTTTGCTGAGATGTGTAAGTAGGGTTATAGTGTGTGCATGTGCACACAAGCATGTGTATGTGTGTCAATGTGTGTGTGAGAGTGAGTGTGTATGTGTGTAGAGAGAGAGGAGAGCAGATAGAGACGGGCAGAAAGATGGAGAAAAAGACACACAGAGGCAGACAGAAGAAATTTTTCAGAATTGACTCACGTGATTGTAGGGGCTAGCAGTTCTGAAATTTTCAGGCCCACAGGTTGGAGATTCAGGGAAGAGCTGATGTTGCAATCTCAAATCTGATGGTCTGATGGCAGTCTGGAGGTAAAGAGCTTTCTTCCTTAGGAGATCTGTCTTTTTTTTAAGGCCTTCACTGGCTAGATGAAGACTATCTACATTATGGGAGGTAATTTGCTTTATTCAAAGTCTACTAATTTAAATGTTAATCACATAAAAAAATACCTTTATGTCAACATCCATGCTGGTGTTTAACCAAGTATTTTGGCCTATCCATCACATGGGGGTATTAGCTTTTGTTGTTTTTTTGTTCATTTGTTTATTTGGATGGCTTGTTACTTTTATTATTTTTTAAAAAATTTTCCTTGTAAGCGTTCTGGATTGTGTCCTTGAATCCAAAAACGGGTCTTATAAAACCCCTTAAAAACAAAATGCAAATATTTGATGATGCCTATGGTAGCGACGAATCAGTTTTCTTTTAGTATGAAATTAACATTTAACCCATAAAGGAGATTGGGTTCATTAAGTCAATAGTCTCAGTTTCATAATTGCTGTGTGGTTGCCAGGGTTCAGAAAGAAAAAAAATGAACAGCAAAACAAAGTAAAAAAAATTTTTAAAAAAGGCGGCACCTGTGGCTCAAAGGAGTAGGGCGCCCGGCCCCATATACTAGAGGTGGGGGGGGAGGGGTTTTCAAACCCGGCCCCAGCCAAAAAAAAAAAAAAAGAGAAAAAATTAAAAACAAACAAACAAAAAAAAACCCTCACACACAGAATACTCTCTTTTAATGGATTTGTAATTATCTTCTTAAAACAAACAAAAAACAAGAGTAGCATCAGTAAGATATAAGATAATGGAGGAGAAAATTGCTGCCTGTGTCCCCTCAAAGGAAAGAGCTTTGTCTGAGTGGTGGGGGCTTTTTTGTTAACAAAAGTCAACAATTAGCTATCCATGCACAAGGGTATTTGTGGCGAACTCAAGAGTCCAATTAAGAAGTTATGATAACACTTGGAGCAAAAATTTGTGAATAACAGCACAATAAAAATAGGAAGAACAGTTCAATCTCCTGAGTCAGCATGGTGCTGAGTGGGAACCCTCCAGCCGTGAGTTCCCCTCAAGGGAAAAGGGGAGCAGAGTGAGTGACCAGCCTCTCCAGCCTGTGGAACACTGTGTAAAGGACCCACTCTAATGCTAGAAGGTAGTGCAGAGATGACGAAGTTAAACTCTCCATAAAAGGGGTAGATTGACTATGACGCGAGAACAAAATATGAGCTTGTCTGCAACTTTCTAAGTCCTATTAAATCCATGTGTCAAATAATTACTAAGCCTTTACTATGTTCCAGGCATGTAAGTTAACAGAGGGAGACAAAGAAGATAACATGAAAATTGCCCCCAAGACATTCATAAACCACTGAGAGAGAGAACATTTGGAAATGAATCAGGGTGTGCTTATTTGGCTACAGAATTCTGTAAAAACACATCTATATACACACAGAGAGAACTCAATTTGGGTGCAATTGGTTTATCAGGGGTCCTCAAACTTTTTAAACAAGGGGCCAGTTCACTGTCCCTCAGATTGTTGGAGGGCCGGACTATAGTTTAAAAATAAAAACTATGAACAAATTCCTATGCATACTGCACATATCTTATTTTGAAGTAAAAAAACAAAACGTGAACAAATACAATCACACTGCCGCATGTGGCCATAGTTTGAGGACCCCCGGTTTAGATTGAAGAATTTAATAGGACTTCTCTAATAAGCTGATCTGTGGATGAGTCTTTATTTATGTGCAGATGTTCTTCAGAAAGCAGTCTAGAAAGACAATTCCAGGCAGAGGGAGTCGAGTGACCAGTGATCCAGGGACACAAGACTTCACAGAACTCTGAAACTGTGCCTTAATGTTATTCACTGTTGCTCACAATATATAGGAACAAAAAAAGGCTAGTGAGACAGATTTTGGTCAAATTGTGAAGCATTGTACAAGGTATCCGGTAGGTGATGGAGAACCATCAAAGGGTTGGAAGGGGAAAGCTTTCCTGTGGTCTGTATTTGAGAAGGTCAGACTAGAAGCACTGTGGATGAAAGAGTGGAGAAGTAGACAGGTACAGTATGTGGTGGTTGGAAAAGGAAAATAGGACTGAAAAAGGTTTCAGAGGCATGAACAGTAGAGATGTTTAAATAACCTATAGGCTCACCTGGTTGTGCTGTGGAAGGAATTCTGGTGAAAGATTCAGGTGGTTGATTTGTGAATGGCACCATCGTTTTCAGCCCTAAAATTATAAGATTTTATAATATCCATATACTGTGGAGTATACATAGGTCTGATGTCAGAAGGCTCTGGAGTAAAATTTCACTGCTGCCACTTTGTAAATATGAATCTAGTAAATTCTTTAACCCTTGGGAATCCGTTCCCTTATCTGTAAAATAGAGAGAGGCATTGATTCTGTTGTGAGCACAATCAGCACCCAGTCAGCAGTTAATGTTCAATGAAGTGAATCTGCTGTCACCTAAGAAAGGTAAACTTGCTTTCTGGTCCTTTTTTTTTTTTTTTTTTTTGCATTTTGTATTAAGAGGTCAGCCTTGATCTTATACCTTTATTGCAAAGTCGCATACATAATCTTCTGTTGAACAGATGCCTTTTTTCCCACACACTTCTATCACCTGTGCCTGGGTAGGTATTTTTTACCCTCTTTTTATTTTAGCTGTGAACTCTTAGAAATGTTCCCCAGGTCCATCTGGCATTAATCATAGGAAATGACAGATACTTAGACCAAATTATCCAAGATTGAAAGCACCATTTGTTCATCTATTAAAACCAATGAGAGGACACTTTTTCTCAAAAATAAATAAATAATAATAATAATGTTCAATAAAGCAAAAATCCATATGAAATAAGCATCTTTCCTCTTTGTCCTGGGAGAGTAAAAATAGTAGCATTACCTTATTGATATCTGAAGATGCTTTGAAATGTGTTTAAGTTAGAAATACAAGGGACTTCCAAAATAGTATGTCTTCTCCAAGTTATGTTTGTAATTCTTCCTAAAATTGTTTTCTCTCAAGAACTGTTAAAACAAAGAAATGCAAGACTTGCTTTATTAGTAAGTAATGTATTACTAATTCCCCTCCCAGTTCCAAAATTAACTTAGGGTTTAGTAAGAATATAATTTAAATTTGAGAAAAAAATAATATGTGAAATTTGGGGACAAGCTGAGCTGAAGTCTGTTTTAGGTGATGTCCTATCATTATTAACCATTTTTTATTTGCTCTCCTATTCTCATTTTAAACTTCCAAAGGCCAAATAGGAAAAAAAAAATGGACTTTTCATTGTTTCTCTACCTCCAGCTCAGAGGGCAGGTAATACCTACATCAGGCTGGTTTCAGAAAATGACATTTGGGAATACCATGAAGATGGTTGTTTTGACGAAAATTCTAGGAGGTGTTTTTCCCAAGAAGGATATAGTTAGAGTGAAATTGAGCTTTGATTTGTTTTTTGGGTTTTTTTTTTGCAGTTTTTGGCCAGAGCTGGCTGTGAACCCACTGCCTCTGGCATATGGGGCCAGCACCCTACTCCTTTCAGCCACAAGTACCACCCAGAGCTTTGATTTTTTTCTGACTTCTGCCTTTGACTCTCCCTGTTGTCTCAAAATCAGGTGCATGAATATGACATAGAAGAGATGAGAGACAGATTACAATTCTTAATCATTCTTCTCATGTCAGTCCTCCCATTGACCTTCAGCAAGACACGAAAAAGACAGTCTTTCCAGCTAGGCTGGAAGGACAGTCAGAAGAGCAAGGTACAGACATGTTTAGAATCACCCCATCCTTTGGACCCAAGTTTACTTCCTCGAGTCTTCCTTCTTTTACTTCTTATGAAAAGAAACGCCAAGAAGAACCACCTGTATAGAGGATATTCCTATAGTATAGAAAGCTTGAGTTTACCCTGGGTTCAAGCAATAGCCGTCCTGTAGTTTGATTACATCATCTGCTTTTTCTTATTGAAAGTACATCCTTGCCCTGTCTCCTTATATAAAGGATATGAGCTATGCTTGTCATCTCCATATCTCTTGGGCATAGAATCTGGTTAGGCACGTGGTGTGTACCTGGAAAGTGGTTTGTCAGATATCTGAATGGACGCATGCATCTGTCCATGCATGGAAGGATAAATTAATGGTGTCATTTAGAAAATCAAAAGTATATGTTAGGAAGTATTAATATGAGTCACGGTCAAATTGTGTTGGTTCTTGGATGCTAATAGGTGCCCAGGGAAGAAATCATATAGCCACAAGAATAGTTTTCTACCATTCATTTTCTTCTGGCATTATTATCATTAGTAAAGGTAGTAGTAATAATAGATATCTTTAAAATCTAAACCTATCAGGTACTAAGCAGATTGCAGTCAAGACAAAAAGTGCATCACGACTCCATCCTATTTGAAATGTTTATAGAGAAAAAGAGTAGTAAAAGTATAGAAGGACAGGCATTTTCTTTTTCATGATGCCTACATTCTCTTCTTTGCCAGAAGCACTCGGATTTTGGCCTTTGGAATACCTTTTTGTTAATGGCAGCTGTTGACAGTAATCAATAAAGGTGAAAGAATGCTCAGAAGCATTGGAGGATAAAATTACAAACTCAATATCCAAACACACAGCCACAAAAATTATTATCTCATTACTGTTCAGGTCAGTTCTGCGCACATTATTTTTAATTATTTGTATTTTTTTTTCCCCAGGGACAGCAAATAAAATGATTCTACAATGGAAATTGCTGTGTTGTAGTAACACCCTGGTTTTTTCCTTATTGCTTTGTTAACCTGTTAGGCTGCAAGGCTATGGCTGTAATGTTTAAGGTAGCAAGTAGCTCCTACCACTTGTGTCTAACCACCCCAGATATTGGTGCACAGCACTGCATTTAATGTGTGCCTGTTTATCTGGATGTGGGTATACCAGGGGTCAACAGTAACTCCTAAGTCCTTGTATCTCAGTGAACTAGGAGTAGAGAGATTTAGCCAATGCTAAAAATGGCAGTGCTCTGCAAAGGTTATTTATGTTTTATTTAAAGTCAGAAGCTTCAAGAGTGAGTCTTTTCAGTGCCATCTGTAGATAATCATTATTTCCTTACACCCCGCTTTCTTCCTTTCTGACACAGGGTAATAACAAATTTTACCATGCAGATTGTCAGTAAGAAACAGGTGAGAGTATATGTACTAAGTATACTATCCTGTATTTACTACCATCAATGATTTATGAGATTGAAATCTCATTCTACATATGTCATCAGTTTGCAATTTCTATTGTGTCTGTTTTCCACAACCTTTTTGAAAAGATCACATGTCAGGTTAAAAGTGGTAGTGAAATATTTATAACATAAAACAATAGTCCAATATTTTTCTGCCTCCTTTTTTAAAATTCTGTTATCAGAAGCAACTACTTTCCTCCCTATATCATTTTTAAAATTTCATTCATTTAGCTCTTTATCTTGGTGTTTACTTCCATATATCAAAGTAACATGTATATCCTAATTTTCTCCTAACTAATTAAATTTAGACATTATGTACTATTTTTTTTTTTTTTTGGTGGATGTAAATTGAGCTCATTCACACTCCTGCCCTTTTTCCTTTCTACCAAATAAATTATGTCTTGATTTCTAGATAAATAAATATGCACTGTTATTACAATGTTCACATAACTAATATTTATTACTGAGCCAAAAAATGGACCATGGCTTAACACCCTGTTTGAACAATTGTTTGTTTTTGTTTTGCTTATGGATAATAGTTGTCTCATTTTTTATTCTTTCAGTTTTCTTTGTAAATTGAAGTGTTTCTACACTTTCCAAGGGCTTTTTAAAAATGCCTTTTAGTATAATTCATAGTGAGTCAAGAAGTCAGATAATTTATTAGTTTGGTTTGTTTGTTTGAAGACTTCTACTTAGATTCCCACCATCCCTTGCTCCAGCCAACACTGGTTGCTTCCCAGATCTACTGTGAAGCTGCCATCTTAGAATTCACCTCACATCTCTTCAAGGTTGGCTTTCTCATTCAGACATTCCCCTTGCTGTCTTATTTTTTCTCAATTTCTTAATTTTAAAGCAGTAGATTTTTCAATAAGCTCTTAAAACAAAACTATTCACAATTTATAAAACAGGAATGTGCTATAAGGAATTGTAATGAATTTCATTGTAAATTCATACTACTGAAAAGGTGTAGATATAGCCCAAGAGATGATGTTTCATAGCGGAGATGTTCATGAACTTGAAGAGAGGGAAAAGGCTTCTGTGAAAATCCAGTCCACGCTTCTCATTTGATCACTGATGGGGAATGGATAAAAGGGAGTTAGCAGCAAAGCCAGAACTAAATCCTCACCCTCTGATTTACCAGCTAACATCTTTCCTCTGGGCTGCAGCATCTGGCAAGATGTGTGCTTGTAATTTTCATATTTTGTTTAATTTTCATATTTTGTTTAATATTTGATCCTTCAATGGTACCATGTTAAGTGCCTCATTATGACTATGGTCATTTTATAGGTGAGGTAAGGGGGAAAAGGTTTGAAGAAACTGATCACATTGTGCAAGTAGGGAATGAGACTTCCAAATACACACACACACACACACACATGCACACAATCTGCATTGAATAATTTCTGTTTCTGACAAAGTCCATTATTACTCATGAGTTTAAAAAATAGTATTTTTTAAGTAACGAGGACCATTTTTTAAGTGTTTCATGACTTTTCCTTTGTTCAAAATGGTAATAGTAGTAGCAACACTTTGTAGTATTACTGCTGCTGAGCCCCAAACACTCAACATTCTCTAAAAGTAACCAAGAAATTTCAAAAGGGTAAAGTTGATTTCATGCACACAAGACCTATGCAGGAGAATTCTGAACCTGTTCTCTCTTTAAATGAAGCAATGTCCAGGATACTTCAAATTCCTAATTTATCTTTTTTTAAAGCCACATTAAGTATAATGAAATTTATTTTACATTCTAGGATGGATAACATTGTCCCTAAAAACTGGAACATTAACATAATAATAGTTATTGGAATTTCCTGAGGAATGAAAATCCTATATGAACATTACCCATTGAAATAAAAATACATTAATAAGCAGAAATTAAACCCACTTTCCTTTGTTCAAAAACTATATCCTGAATGTCTCTATGCCTACCACACTGGTAGGCACTCCAGGTGCATAAGAAGATCAAGTTATTCCCTGTCTTCCAGGGGAGAAATTACCAATGTAAAGCAAATGTATAAGCCTATAACTTGAATGGTTTGTGAGAAATATGGTAATTGATTAATAAATTACCATGTGATATAGATCAATCTTTAATTTGTACAGTTAAGAAATATGAAATAAGCATAAAGAATAATTTATAAAATATAATTGATTGAAAAATAATCCCCTATATGTATTTATTTAAATTATTTCTGTTAGGGATATACCTGGAGCTAGTGAGAGATTGCATTTGCAATATGGGCTGAGGAGCTTGTGAAGAGTGATTTCATTTTTATTGTGTATGTATAATTTTATGCCAACTGCTAAAATAGACTATTTGCCAAAGAAGAAAGTTGAACATTTAGATTAATTTTAGGAGTCCAAAAAGATTTTGTCCAAGTTATGTCACAGGACTTGAATTTTTGGGTTGGTTTGTTTGTTTGAGACTAATCCATAGGCACAATGATTAGGTGACACTGTTTCCATTTGTTAGGGAAAGTTCAAGTTTTAGTTTAGCCTTTCATGTAAGAGAAAAAATAGAAATATCTTCAAGATAAAGAGAATAATGTGGCAGAAATGTCAGAAGTGAAAAGTGTGAGCAGTGCTGTGTTACCGGAGGATGTGGCAAGTACTGGTGAGAGAGAGGTGTGAGGTACAGCAAGAACAGCTGTGGAGAAGCCTTGAGGTCCTCTGTTAAGACCTTGCTGTTTGTAATGAAGAATTGGACATTGTATGGAATGGGAACAATCCCCCATGAAAGAATTTCATTGGTTTAAAAGAGTGGAACATTTTTCAGGAAATTCAGTTCATGAGAAATTCTCTGTGTGGCAAAAAAATGTTTTTAAGCTCTCTCTTTAAAAAATTATTACCGTGCATGTTTTTTAGAGGTAGAATAATTTGACTTCCTTTTCATCAATACAGTAGACTAGATTCTTAAAAAAAAAAAAAAAAAAAAAAAAAAGTCCTGAATAAATGCAATAAAAACTAATAAGAAATTAAGGCAAATCCCCAAGGGAAAATCTTTCAGTAGAAGCTGAAAATCAGAGTATTATACGGGAATTGATCCTTCCACTCTACAGGGGGTATTAGCTAACTCTGATCCAATGAGATGATGTTTGTACAGGTTCATGGGAGAAATGGATGAAACGATGGACAAGGTCTAGCATTACCATTCAGTGGTGTGTGTGTGTATGTGTGTGTGTGTTATTTGTGAACACTTTACTGGCTCTACCTGATATAGTCATAAACTCCTTAACTAAACCAGAGAAACCATATTGCCTCTATATTCATCTCTACATGAAAAAAAATCTCAGAAGGAGGATGGAAAGAGAAATAATACCCACTGAAGAGTCAATCGGGGCCATTGAAGGCTTGGTATTAATTGAGATGCCTCAGCCCATCCCTTCCAATTGAGTCAAGAAGCATAGGGTACATGATAGCCAATTGTTTTTTACCAAATGGCCTATGTAATACTAAGATAAGAATCAGAACCATAAGCAAATATGTATCTGTAGGAGCAAGTTGTGTTTCTTCTGCTTGGTTCCCACAAAATCCCCTTTAAGTCTTTAAGTTTGTAAATTTTCTATTCCCTTATTTACACGTATGTTCAGTGAATTTATATCAATGAGTTCATACGAATGGTTTCTAGTACTTTAAGTAGAGATATTAATGGCCTCTGATATTTAGATGTTTTCATGCATCAGGATATGCTGCATATAAATAGAAATGCAGGACCCCTGATTTCTATTTCATGTTTAGTAGGCAAACAGCACATCTAGCATTTGGATGGTGAACATTGAGATTCCATTTCCAGATAAAGGACAGACTGTTTTTTATCTTTATGTCTTTTCTTTACTTGCATTAATTTATTTTTACTATATTTATATATTTAGGCCTTGGTATTTTACAGTGCTGAAGTTCATGTAATATACTTTGTCTTCTCCCTCAGCCATCATTGAGTTCCACTCTGTACATGGTGTTAAATCACAACCACCTCATGTAGGCAATTCCCTACCAAAGTTGACAGCATGCTTTACTTAAGATACTGAAGTTTCTGGAGATCTAAGGACACCTTTAGGAGCTAGAGGGCATTAAATGAAGGGACACTCAGTATCATGGGTTTCTTCTTTACAAAGCATTACACTTGTTACTCCCAGCCATGTGTATCTTCTATAATGAAGGAAGCAGGATACAAAATTATATCACAAGCAAATACTATGTGTCTAACAATATTCATAAATTTTCCATAAATCATTCAAGTATGCTCAAGGCATACATAATCCAGGTCTCTCCAATATGCAAAATTTTGTTCATGCCACAATAAGAAACAAACGAAAAAAATTGTATTACAACCAGAAGTGTTTGATACTCTAGATATTATTTTATACTTGCACATTTTAAATAGAGTATCAAAATTCTGAGTAGTCACATGCCAAGTCCGCAATGTCACTTTTTGATTAAATTTATTATTTTTCTTTTTCTTTTCTTTTCTTTTCTTTTTTTTTTTTTTTTTTTCAGTTTTTTGCCGGGGCCGGGATTGAACCCGCCACCTCCAGTATATGGGATTGGCACCCTACTCCTTTGAGCCACAGGTGCCGCCCAAATATTCTTTTTTTTTTTTTTTTTTTTTTTTCTTTGCAGTTTTTGGCCAGGGCTGGGTTTGAACCCACCACCTCCAGTATATGGGGCTGGCGCCCTAATCCTTTGAGCCACAGACACCGCCAAATTGTTATTTTTCAATTAGGAAGAAAACTGGTATTTAATCAATATCTACTTCTGACATACATTACACATATAGGGAGCAGTTGGCCCACATTTTTATTCTTTTATTTTCCCAACAAAGTCCTTTATCACTATTTTACTTTTAGAGTTAAGGGAATAGAATCATACTTAAAATGGATGATGTCCTAATATCATACAGCTCGTCAACTGGTTAAATATTTGATGAACCAGATGGGTGTCAGATTTGAGATCTGAAGTCTAATTTTCCCCTAGATGATGTTAACATTATCTGATGTGCCTAAAATAAACATAAATCGGTATCCACAACTCAGGAAGTTCCACACTTAACTGTTTGAAGTAGATCCAAAGGAAACAATGTGAGGGACAAAGGGTAAAATTCAACCTTTGCTACAGAAAGTAACCACCCTTCTCTCCTCCTTTTTTGGAAAAAAAAAAAAATAGAAAGCAGAAAGAGGTGGAGGAGGAAAAAAGGAAGAAGAAGGAGGAGGAGAAATAATACAAAAGAAGAGAAGAAGAATCCCATTTACAAATCCAGACAGGGCAAACCAAATCCAATTTCTAAGGTGTCATAAAGCAGAACTAGTGGGGTTAAAGAGGTAAAATTAGATAACATGTCAAAAGCCACAAACAAAGGAGGGATGGTCCCTGGCACCTGAGTCACAGAACAGAAGCTGTAGGAAACATCTGAAATCACCTGAATTCTGCATCTAGTCCTTTTTGTATAGGATAAATATAGAGTACATCGTCCAAGCTGGGACCTTGCTACCAATGAATGAGGACTATAATGGTAAAGAAATAATGGTGAGATCTGGAGAAAAGGCATAAACTAGGGTGGCTTCCCAAAATATCTGTGTTAAACTTGTGTATGTAACATGACACACACACACATCCCCCAGAGCATCACAGCGTGTCTGACACCATTAACACCTGCCCGTATTTGGGCAGTTTCTCAGGTTATATTTGTTTCTACACTACCATCTTGTAATGCCCCCAATAAACTTTCAGGGCTTTCTTTCCCCCAAACCAACATTTCTACATGCTCTAAATTGTTTTCTATTAAGAGGAAAGCAAGCTTTCCTGCCAAATAACTAGGATGAAAAAGCATGTACCATCCAACCGCCAGGGGAAAATGAGAAATTTCAGAAATAGAATATTTTATTTCATGCATAAAGTCAACAAATTAGTTCCAAAGGAATAGGAGAAATCCATGCAGAGATCCTATAATCCCAGAGATACAGCCTCATTGTCTATAGGAAACCAAGGGAAAGAAAGGAAGACGAAATAGCCCCCAAAATTACCAGTTCTGTTTTGTTTGTTTGTTTTTTCTCACACAAATTAACACTCATAATATTAACTCTTCATGTATCTTCTGAGGAAATACTCTGAGAGGTGTTTCATTGAGACCATCAGATAAAATTTATCTCGTTTTTCTTATCTAAACATTTTCATACGTAGGGAAAACAATGAAAGAGGTGGAATTATCATTACTTGGTGCTAACAATCTGAGTGTGTAATCTTAGGAATTTTATCAGTTATGTACTTTTTTCCATTTTGGTCCATATTTGTTAAACTTTGGTCTGCCAAAAAAAAAAAAAAAATCTCAAGACAGCAGCAATTTTTCCATTTTTATCAACAGAACCTATATGATTACTAATCAGAGACATCAACAATGGAAAATAATTATAATTAATCATATTTTTAGACGTAAAAAGGAACTCTGATAATGTGGATGCCTGCTACAGGATTGTCAGAAAAGCTAGAATTCCTTTTAAAATTCTGGAATGCTGAACATGATTTTTATGTCTCCATCATTACTTTGAATTGCATTAGGAAGCAGGGGATCCCGGCTTTTAATAACATAGTGAGACCAATTCATTTTTTTGAAGAGAGAAGGAAAGTGTAGTCTAGGGAGAGGAAGGATGGTCTCACTCAACATCAGACTGTAATCAACGATCAGAGTTAGGACAGGAGCCTTGGTGGAACAGAGTCCTGGGGTCATTGCATTTTGCTTTGTTGAGGTGTGATTGATAAACAAAAAATATATTTAAGGTATACAATATGTTGTTTTGATCTATGTATTAATTGTGAAGTGTGTATATAGAAGGGGCACCACATGATGTTTTTTGATAGGTGAATTCATTGTGAAACGGTTATCAGAATCGATCTAACACATCCATCTCCTCTCTTACCTACCATTTGCATTCTCGTGTGTGTAAGTGGTGAGAACACAAAATCTGCTCTCTTAACAAATTGCATGTATACATTGCTACTAACTCAGTCACCATGCTGTACATTAGGTATCCAGAACTTACACATCTTAAAACTGTAAATTAGTACCCTTTGATCAGCGTTTCTCTTAATTCCTTATTTCTCAGTCCCTGGTAACCACAATTCTGCTCTTTGTGACTGTGAGTTTGACTTTTATTTTAGCTTCTACCTATCAGTGAGGTCATGTGGTATTTGTCTTTCTGTGCTTGGCTAAATTTCACTTAACACAATGACCTGCAGGTTTATCCATGTTGTTGCATTTGTATCAACATCTTTACCCTCAGGGCCAACTTTGCTTCTCTGATTCCGACCAGTATTCCTAATTTTAATGTCACTGTTTTTCTATCATATATGCCATCCCATAATCTCTATTTAAGTTTCATATGGTAATACTGACCTTCTGTTGGCCTTCTCACCCCTGTCCTTAGGTTTCCTATGTGTGTTACCTTGGTCTCTCTTTATCCTCTATTTATGAATGCATTTATATAGCTTAACCTTTGATAATATGCATATTAAATAGAACAAGCTTAAGAAAATGTCTCTGATCTTTCTTAACTCATCTCTCTCTTTACCTTCCCCTACATTTGTAAACTTGGAATAAAAACTATTAGATGCATGAAAAATAAGAGAAGCAAAATAGTAAGAGAGGAATAGATTTTTAAAAGGCTGATTATAATACTAAATATCATCAGATCCATATTTTAAGGAGAAAAAAATCTGAGAGTTGTACAGGAGATGCTTAAGAAATACTCCTTAGAGTTTGGCAATAGTCTTCTCACTGGTTTCTTGGCCAGCAGCCACTTTCTCTTCCATTTCATTTCCATCCAACTGCTGAATTGATCTTCCTAAAATGCAAAATGCATCATTTCATTTAGCCATCTAAATGCCTTCTGTGACTTCATATTGCTGAGAGGAGAGAAGATAAATTCATTAGAGATGCTTCCAAAATTTGTCATACCCTCACCTTTTTACTTTTAGAGGCTTGTCTCTCTTCCCCGACCAAGATACTCATGAGGCTTTAAAAAAAAAAAAAAAGAAAGAAAGAAAGAAAAGAAAAAATTATCCAAAACTCTGTAATTTTCTTATGTCTCAATGACTCAGTACATACTATTCCTTCTGCCTCATTTTTATCTCCCTCCTTTTGAATATTACACCCTTTTTATCCCCATGAGATCAAATTTAAAGTTTAGAATTTTGGGGGTCTTCTCTGATAATGCATTCATACTTTTTCATTTTATAGCTTCATTGAAAGGATATTCATGTATGTTTTCTAAGTCCCTGACCTCTCAGAGATGTCAGGGAGAATATACTAAAAAGAGATGGGAAAAAATATTCTTCTCTCAGGGCACTTACATTGGAAAAGACAGAAAAATTAAAAATTAACTACTAATTAAATGCGTTTTAAAATAGTATTAAGTGCAATGATAAAAACCAAAGCAAGGTAATAGTCTAATAATGCAAAGAAGAGTAAGAGGTCTCATAAATTTGGTCCCTAGGAAGGTGCTTTTCAAGAAATTTTCCTTGAAGGAAGAAGTGAATGAGTATAGGGTGGCAGAGGGGTAGAGAGTGGTTTCAGATGTGAATAGATAGGTCGCCTAAATACATCCCAAGTCTGCTATATTTGAAAGACAAACAATGACAACTGAAGAACAAGAATTAGGTTAGAATGTGGTAAGCAAGTAGAAACTGGTAGGAGATAATGCACATTTTTCTCCTTGAGACATTTTTTGTCTTTGAGTAGACAAAAAATGACAATACATACTTCTCCATCAGTGTTCTAATAACTATTTATTATATCATTTTTATATGTATTTCGCTTTATATATTCAAATACCAAAGCCCCTATTAATGAGATACTTTCCACAAATGTATAGTTTATATAATTTTCCACATTTCCCTTACCTAGAATGACCTGAGAAAACAGAAAGGATTTATAGACTAACATACCCATTCACTTATTTCTTCATTCCATAATTGTTTACTGATACCCCAATACATGGCAAGTACTCTGTATAAGCACTAGGGGTAAATTAGTGAGCTCAGACTGTTACAGTCCATGGCTCTATTACATAATTTGCAAACGTGTAGGAGATTCAGCAAAGAACTACATTGATTAATATATTATTAAAGAGCAATAGGTGATGTAAGGAACCAATGTTTATGCTGTATTCAGTGCTGAGGGAAGACACCTAGGAGGATTCTAGGCAAAACTTGAAGAACAAACAGGAGATTAAGACAAGATCCAAGGCAGCAAAAAAAGCTAACTATGCAGATTGTGTAGAAGATTTTGGTTTTAACTTTAAGGACAATCAGAAGTCAATAGTTTCATTCTAAGTAACCCCCAAAATATTAACTCAGTTGAACAAACATTTCAAGTACCATCATACATCTATACTGTACTACTGCCATAAAATATAAGTAACAAACTGGATTGTTAGAGTAAGAGATTAGGAGACAGGGCTAAAACTGGGTGAAGGGGCTTGAAAATATGGTATAGCTATTGATAGAACCACCTCTTAACCAGAAGCTAACTAGAGGAGCTGATACCCAGAGACAAGAACTGGCTTTGACATGTCTTGTCAGGTATCTCTGCCACCTTACATGAATGTTGGCTATCTACTATCGCTTACATTGTGGTTTTAAAATTTCTCCCCACTTCAAGTCACCATGGCAGTTCCAAGATAACCCTATAAAGTGTGGAAGTGGGAGGGAACCCAATTCTAGGGATTACTACCCAAATTCTTAGTGAAAGCCAACTCCTGGACCCTGAATATTCCTCCCCTCAAGTAATAAGACTATGAGAGATCTAAAACCCCTTCTCAGTGAAGCTGCTTTCTTTTGAGCCTGCCCACTCTCCTCCCTGAGAGTCTACTTTCACTTTCAATAAAAGTTCTCACTTGCTTGATGTATATGGTATGTCCTGATATGTTTTTCCCTATGAATACCATGGACTTAGAGGAACTCCTGCTTGGAGGCTGGTCATGGTATGACCTCTCTGACTGAAGATGCCATGAAATAACCTTCCTGTTTACTTTCTCAGGATTGTGCTCCCACTGTTCTCATCTGTAGACCTATGCTCACGTCATTCTTGTGGCATTTATTGCCTTAATATAATGCTGTCATGTGGCTTTGTGCCTTGAGTCTCTGTGCATTCCTGCCACCAAACGTGAATGAATTATTGAAGGGAAGAACAATATCCTGACTTATGATGAGAGATCAGACATCTCTTGAAGAGTTATATGCACAGGATTTACGATCTGGAGTTATTGATGATAAACTGGTACCTGTCCTACCTAGAAACTGCTACAAGTTTAGATATGGAATCAGAGGCTTTGTAGTACATTTGCAAGGTTATCTTTATTCTTTAAAAAAGAAAAAATTAAAAATTGGCCTAGAGAGGAAATAAATAATCCTCCAATCAAAATTAAAAGTTATGATCCTCATAATGTCTTTAGGAACAAGAATCCAGATTGAAAAGACTGTGCATCTCAACCCACATCAGTCCACATCTTGATTTAGTTTATGGATGTACACACACAGAGAGCCTCTACAAGATAATTTCAGTATCTTCCCAGAGAAAAAGAAACAGGAAGAAATGAATCAGGAATAATGTCTCTGTACTGGACACAATGTTCTTGTTTTATTATGACAATAGTCGGAGCTTCTGCATAAGATGTGGCTTCTCTATTGGGCCCTACTGACCACTAACCCTTTCAAAACTAAAGAATTTCCCCCTGAAAAAAATATAAGAAGAGATAAAAGAAAGAAAAGTCATAAAATATATTCTTATATTTTCTCTCTTTTTCTCTGTCTCATCAGAGACAAAGTTTTCATTTGTTAGAAGGTGTACACATGAGAGGAATATAATCCTGCATGTATTTATTTATTTGTTGCAACAGGGTCTCCCATCTTCTGCATTATTTATATTTAGGGCTGAATAATTCGTTTCAGGGAACTGTCCTGTACATTGTAACTTTCTAAGCAGCATCTCTAACCTCTACCCACTAGATGCCACTAGCACCCTTTTCCCCCCTGGCTATGACATAAAAATATCTTCTTATGTTACCAAATGTCCTCCAGGGGAAACACTGAGATCCATGACATTAAGAAATGAATTAAGGATCTAATGCAGACAAATGTACTAGATAATTCATCTTTCCATATAGTCTACCCCTTTGCTACATATCTGTATATGAAACACTTGAGATGCATATACACATATGTTACAGAGATGATTCTTAACATTTCATACAATTCTCATGAATTGTTGAAGAATCCTTCTTCCTTGGCCTTCTAAAATTTTGGGATTATAGACGTGAGCCCCAATA
Source organism: Loris lydekkerianus (assembly GCA_963574355.1). Lineage (NCBI taxonomy): Eukaryota > Metazoa > Chordata > Mammalia > Primates > Lorisidae > Loris > Loris lydekkerianus. Next base: position 27,940 of record CAUYPK010127500.1, read on the forward strand.
GCTGGCCTGAAGCAGATATTATTTACTACATTTTAGTCATGCTGAAACTAAGGTTCAGAGAAGTTAAGCAATTTACTTAAAATCCATAAATAATAATTGGTGGCAAAATGCATAAGCAATAATAGGTAGCACCAGGATAAAAACCCACATGCTCCCCTATAAACTGCTGACAAACTGTGAACATTTGATTAATTATAACCTGATGTGCTAATATGTGTTTGCAACCAAAACTATCCAGATTACTAATGTGTCACTTAATTCCATTTCAAATATTTCCTAAATAAAAATTGCTCATGCACATAAAAATTGAACATATTTTCCAAGCATTTTCATGCCCTATTTCCTTTATGTCTCTCATAACAATCCCATGAAGACAGCATAGCAAGAGTTACCATGCTCATTTGATAGTTGTAGTGAAAGCCAGGGAAGTTAAGTGACTCACACACGTCCTTACAGTTTGTTTGTGACAGAACCTGAATTAATCTATATCTGCATAGAAATTACCGTATATACTCGAGTATAAGCCGAGTTTTTTCGGCACAAAATTTGTGCCGAAAAACCCGAACTTGGCACAATTTTTGTGCCGAAAAAACTCGGCTTATACTCGAGTATATAGGTAATCCATATCTGCATAGAAATTTATATATGCATGTAAATACACACAAACACACATATACATAAAAATGCCTGTCAGAATATGAAGATAAATGGATATGTCTCTAATATATTAATTTTGAATAATTAATCTCACTTCACAGTATACCATGGAGAATTAAATCTACCTTTTTTTTCTTTTTTGCCTAACAATTTTTGGAAATATATTTGTTGACATACTTTTCCCTTGAAATTACATTTCTTTTGTCTTGGAATTTTTGTTTTTTGTCTTTCTTTCATCACATGGAATGGAATGTGATAATCTTTGCTTCAGTGTAAATGACATGGAGCGATCTTACATGTATACGACCATAATAACAGAATGGAAAATTTCCTAACAGTGACAAAAAGAAGAATGTGAAGAAGCTTTGGGAGAAAGGTCTTGGGGTCAAGGATGACCATAATCTATCCAACACATAGTGGAATCTGGTAAGACAAGAGAGTTAATGTTGGACTTCCATAAAAAATATAGTCAGACTCTTGTGCGGGATAGATAGATGCAACTTCAAGGATATAGCTCTAAAACAAATCTATTTGGCAAAATGAATTAAGGGAGAATTCAGAAATCAAAGGTGTTAGGAGGTAAGCCTTAGAGACATATGCAAAATTAGGATTCCAGTGGGAAAATTCAGTTAGGCCAACTAGGATACTAGTAGGAGCACAGTCATGTGAGAATTCATTCATGGAGAGACAAGAATAATTCAACATCTTCCTCTTGTTTCTGTCATATTTGTCAATCACTATTCAGTATTTTTCTTGGAGTTTGATGGGTGCAGCTCCTTTATATTTTAAGGGAAGACTGTGCTATGAATATACATTAGGTCAAGTGTTGTTTATAGCTTACAGATTCTTTTTATTAATTAATTAATTAATTTATTTATTTATTTATTTATTTTATTAAATCATAGCTGTGATCTTACAGATTCTTATAGATATTCTGCCCATTTGTCCTATCAATTATTGAAAAAGGGGCATGGGAGTCTCTGACTGTAATTATGGATTTGTCTGTTCCTCTTTGAAGTTTTATCAATTTTCAATTAATGTATTTTAAAGCTCTGTTATTAGATATATAAAAGTTTAAGGTTTCTGTGTTCTCTTGAAAACTTTGATCCTTTATAATTATGAAATGATCTTCCTTATTTATGATAACATCTTTGCTCTGAAATCTACTATCAAATATCAAATATTCAAAGTAAATTTCTTCATGGATATTAGAAATTTCCAACTTTATTTTGGTAAGTGTCAACATGGTACATATATTTTTGTTGTCTTTTGATTTTAACCAAGTTGTATCTGTGTAAAGAGTATTTTCTTCATCCAGTATGAACAGGTGGGTGATATGAAATATGGGATATTTCTTATATGTGTTTAATTTGAATATTTACATAATTAATGTTATATCTATCATTTCATTCTTTTTTGGTTTTATCTGCATATAGTTACTTTTCTACTTATAAGTCATCTGTTGGATTAATTCACTATTTTTATTCTATTTTATCAATTTTTCTTTGGTTTATTAGCTATAACTCTTTTTTTAGTAACTTTAATGGTTTCTTTAGGGTTTATATTGTCCATCAAAACATTTCAAAATCTGCCATAAAGTGCTACAAAATCACTTTATGCATAATATAAGAAACTTACAGTGGTATGTTTTCATTTCCTCTCTTGAAATTTGTTTTGTTTTTGTCATACAATTTACTGCTACATATATTAACAAAACTCCCCACTAAATTAATTTGTAAACACTACTCTTTGAAGAGGATTAAAATAATAGAAAAATATGTTGTATATTTACTCACAAAGTTATAATAATAGTGATCTTTGTTCTTTTGTGTAAATGTAGATTTCTAGATGGAATGATTTTTCCTTCTCTCTGAAGGATATCCTCTTAACATTTTTAGTAATATGAGCCTGTTGGTGATTAATTCCTTTAGCTCTAGTATGTGAAAAAATACTTATTTGCCTCTCTTTTGATGGATAATTTTTCTGGGTAAATAATTTTGGTTGACTTGGATAGTTGGAATAGTTATTTTTATTTTTGTTTTATTTTATTTTATTTTTTATTTTCAGCACTTTAAATGTGTTGGTTCACTATCTTCTTGCTTGCAGTATTTATAGCAAATTTCTACTGTTCTTTTTTTCTTTCTATCTTTTTTTTCTTTTGTACATAATATGTACTTTAAAATTTTTTTTCTTTATCATTGGTTTTGAGCAATTTTATTAGGGTGTAGTTTGATGATGTGTTTGGGGCTAATAGGGCTTCTTGGATCTGTTGTTTTTTCTTTTTTAAAAACAGATTTCAAAATTATTCAGCCATTATTTGTTCAAATACCTCCTTTTCTCTATTTTGTACCACTTCTGGAATTATATCTGTGCATACGTTAGATCACTTGAACTTATCCGACAACACATAGATGATATATTTTTTAAATTCTCAATCGCTGTTTCCTTTTTGATAATCACTATTGCTGTGTCTTCAAATTCACTATTCATATTGTGCAATATCTTGGCTTCTATAACTCCTACCCAATGTATGTTTCTTCATGGATATTAGAAATTTAATATCCTGAATTTTGACTTATATCTTTTTTATATCATCAATGTCTCTACTTATCTTTTGGGGATATACACACACACACACACACATACACACACACACACATATACATATATATACACACACACATAGATATATATAATTATAATAACCATCTTAATACTATCTTCTATTAATTCTAATACTTGTGCCACTTCTGGGTCAGTTTCAGTTAAGTGATTTAGCCTTTCCTAGTAGGTCATATTTTCCTGCTCTTTTGCATGCCTGCTAATCATTTACTGTATACCAGACATTGTGAATTTTACTATGTCAGTGCTGAATTTCTCTATTCATATATACTATGTATTTGTTAAACGTTGTTCTAGAACACTATTATGGACCTTGAGAACAGTTTGATCCTTCCAGGTATTGCCTTTATAATTTCTTATGTGGAAATAGATTAGTGCTAAGTCTAGGGCTCGTTCTCTCTGTATTATAGTCAATGTTCAATAATGTTTTCCTGTCTGCCTGTTGGGGAAAAAAAGCGCCATTTTCAGGTCTCAGTAAGTGTCAACGTTGTCCCTTTGTCTTTGTGAGTAGCTCTTTCTCTGGTCTCAGGTTATTTCTCTTCACTGATGAGTCAATACTCATTGGGGATCCTTTGCAGATGTATGTAATTTTCTCTGTCTGAAGTTCTCTCTTCTGTTCCTCTATCCTAAGAATTCTATCCATCCAGAGGATTCCACACTCTCCATCTTATCTGTTCAATGCAGAGAGACAGCCTCATGCAGCCTATGTTCTATGGCCTCTATTGCTGCAAGGAAATGTTCTGAAGGCATCAGGCTAGGCCAATGACAGAGCTTAACTAGTTTTCTTGCCATCTTTCAGGCCTGATTTTTTAATGACTTTATTGTCTGATTTACAGTGTCTTGAAAACTTTTGTTTTATCTATTTTTATTTTGTTATTTTTCACAAAAGGTAAATCTGGTTCCTATTATTTCATCAGGAAATGTCTACATGAGGAGATTGAAGTGAGGTGAATGGCATAGATATTGTGAAAAGCATTGGGCTACTATTGACATGCTAATGACATGTCAAAAGGAGGACTATTGGGTGATCCTAGATCACGAAGCAGTGAAGATGTCCTTGGTTAGATGTCAGGAGCAAAGGTTGTCTGTGACTAACAAGTGGGTCACACTTACAATGTGAATAAGTTGGGATGGTTTATGTCCTTGGCAGGACAGGGCTGGATGGCACAAAATTTCATCATTCTGCTCAGCATAGCATGCAATTTAAAACTTATGGATAGTTATTCAGGAATTTTCCACCTAATATTTTCAGATCATGGTTGACTATAGGTAACTGAAATCATCGAAAACAAAACCAGCATAAGGAGGATACTACTGTGGATGGTTGGTTGGCCTTTGCATATACAGATTCAACAAACTGTGGATCAAAAATATTTGAAAAACAACAATAAAAGAGAATGGTGTGTCTGTACTGAACTTGTACAGTTTTTTTTATCACTATTCTCTAAGCATTACAGTATAAAAACAATTTACATAGCATTTACACTGTATTAGATACTGTAAGTAAACTAGAGATGATTTAAAGTACACAAGATAATGTGTGTAGGTTATATGCAAATACTACATAATTTTATGGAAGAGACTTGAGCATCTGCAGATTTGGGTATCTCTGCGAGTCCTGGAATAAATTCTCCACAGATGTCAATGGATTACTATAGTATATTTAACAGATTAAGAATGAGAAGAATGAATAATTATTAAGTACTAATATCCAGAAACTATATGAATACATTTAGGGAAATGAATACCTGAAGAAAGACATTGGACTTAGGTAGGTCATTGCATAATAAGGTAGACTACCAGATCTAGAAATCTGAGGGGCATTTGCATATCCTAGAGTGTTATGGTTTAAGAATAGACATCTCATGGATTCTAAGGTCATAGCATTTGACACTATGAGCTGAAAATTATTTTGCTTAAATGTTTTTAGCAATAATAATTACGTGGCCATAGGCACATTAGGAAAATGCTAATATAATAGAAATAGCAAGAGATATAGGAATCAGATAAATATTCAGTGAGGGTAAGTATCTTATCTAAGGTTACATGACTAATAAGTATGAAAACAAAGATTTAAGGCCAGGTCTCTGAGGTCTAAAAGGTAAGGCTCTCTGTTCTACCAGATTATTTAAAAATGGCAATATTTATATTCTTAAAATAAGACTCCAGTCTTCTTATAATGTAGGTTAGGTGCTCAAGCTGTGTTAAACCACACTCTAGATGTTTATATGGTTAACAATATGTGCCCATAAGTGACTTAAAAATCAATACCCAGAAGTGAGTGGACATTTCTACCCTGCTTCTTTAGGCTGAGACTTCCATCAACAAGTGATTTTCTTGCTTTAAATTTAATGATGACTTCGCTCAAGCAGAAAATAGATTTGAAGACAATGAAAAATGCACCACTTTATTTCCCTAAGGCTTTCTCTGCACAGTAGGGCTTGAACAAAAGTAATTTCATAAAGAGAGACAAACAACCAAGTTAATCTTCAAATGCAAAAAATAAATGTTTTTTTCCTAAATTATTTTACAAAGTATTGATTTCCCGATTCCTATTACTCATCTTGAAATCACAAGGCTCAGTATAAAATTTGCTTACATTTCAGTAACAAAATTCATCAGCAAAAGGAAAGAGGAAAGTAATCCCCACCATGGTGCATGCCATTTTTCTATCCAAGGGAACCCCGTAAATTGGCACTGAACAAGAAAATCATGAGAAGTCAAAAAGTAAAGGATCCCCATTGATAACCTGATTTTTTAAATGGATTGTTTTTATTGCTGTTTATCTATGTGATCATCATAATTTTAGAGTATATTCTAATATAATATTTTTTGAGAAATAACGGTTCTATTAAATTTGCAAAATTTAAAAAATGAGCAAAATGCAAAGTTTATGATCATGAGTAAACAGCAACAATAACAATTCTCTGAGGTCAAAATTATTCCCACTTTCATGGAAACCTACCAAATCTGACAGTGATTTCCATGGTTGATTCCAGTGAGTTCTGATAGAACACCCCATCAAAATAAAGAACAGTTGACTTCTTTATAAATTAAGGACCATAGAATAGGTCAAACTGAGAGACAAAATTGTACCTTCGAGACCAAAGAGAGAAATCTGAGAAATATACATGAAAATGGAACTGACAATTAAGAAAGGGCATTGAGATAGATGGGGTGGACAAATCTAGAATGGAAGAAAGGTGGGGTTTAGCTGAATTCCTGCGCAAAGTACTGTATTGCCTATTTGCCCATTTCTGGTGTCCCTTCACTAACTGACTTTTCATAAGTACAGTAGCTTAAATGTGTGGACAGGAGGAGGCCATGGGGGAGCCTCTGATACCTATATAATCTCTAGACATCTTTGCTGGGCACACAATGTGCTTTAAACATTATGGAAATTATCTCATATGTTTAGCCTTTATTTCTCATATTTCTAGAATCAATTATAAGAAGTAAATTATAAGGAGTTACTGTATGACACCAATTTCCAATGTTCTTGTGGTAGCTTGACCCTTCAATCAGCAAAGCTGGCATACTTTCCAATTCATAGTCTGCAGTATTCTCTTGTGGGCCAGTCAGACCCCTTAACACTGATTTAAATAATTTTCTGTCCATTGATGCATTTGAATTCATCATCTGACAGAAATTGCTATGACATTTGAATTTTATTTATTTGTTTGTTTATTTATTTATTTATTTATTTATTTGAAACAGAGTCTTAGTTTGTCAGTAGAGTACCATTATCTCCTAGCTAACAGCAACCACGAACTCGAGGGCTCAAGCAATCCTCTTGCCTCGGCCTCCCAAGTAGCTGGGACTACAGTTGCCCACCACAATGCCCGGCTATTTTTTAGAGACGGGGTCTCGCTGTTGCTCAGGCTGGTCTCAAACTCCTGAGACAAGCTATGGCCTCCAAGAGTGCTAGGGTGACAGGCATGAGCCATTGTGTCCAACTACCCCACAAAGCTTGAAGACATTTGAATTTTATTTTATTTATGTATTTATTTATTTATTTATTTATTCTTTCACAGTTTCTGGCCGGGGCTGGGTTTGAACCTGCCACCTCCGGCATATGGGGCCGGTGCCCTACTCCTTTGAGACACAGGCGCCACCCAACATTTGAATTTTAAAAAGCAATGTTTTCGTGCTTTAATGGGCACGTAAGATCTTGCAAAGATATAGGTATTGATTCTAAGTATGGGATGTTTGGAGAAGCTTATCAGTTTAGCAAACTCCCAGGTAATGCCAGTGTGGATGGCGTGCAAAACAAAGGCTTAAAGTATTTTCCTCTGGGGCCCCAGAACAGGACTTAGGTGAAGGTGCTTTGTTTGTTCATATGCTATCAGAGGATAAGTATGCAGGGCAGAAATGTGAAACAGAGAAGGAGGAAAAAACAATATGAGGATAGAGGATCTATCCTCTTAAAGCAACTGCAAGTTTAGACAGCTAATGATCAATTCCATTGGGAAATTTTGAAGAGCTTTGTGAAATACAGGGTGGACATAAAGTTCATGTCCAATTTAAAGTAGTTTAACATAGTAAATCTCACACAAACTTTTTGTCCGTCTGGTATATGTCAGAATTTATTGCCTGGCAGATAAAAAAGGGGAATATTTATCCATCAGATCGTATTTCCATTGGCCAAGGGTGGCTTTATAAGCCTGTAATTCCTGGTTGCACGTGAATGAGTGCAGAACATTTTCCTATAGGAGTCTCATCTGTACACATCAAAGAAACCTTCAGGTTTGAAATAAATTATTTACAACATGGACCAAGACCAGGCCTAAATAAACCAGGTGTTACGGGAGCTACAGGTGGCTAAGAGGTGATGCAAGAATTGTAAGATACTTTAGTTTGACAAATTGCTACCTTGAACCTGAGCATTTGGCCACAAAACTCTTACCTATAGGAGGGGAGAGTGAAATGGTCTCCCCAGCACTCTAACCCACAACTTCCCCCAAAGCAAAGTCATGATTTTTCCATTGTTCTAGTGAAAAAATAGGCATATCATTTCAGACGATGTTTCTGGGGAGAAGAGAAACATTTATTATTCTCTTTTAGATTAGTGGATGATCCTTGAGAGAGGGGTCAAAGTCAGTGCAACCTTTTCTCCTTCCAGACTTTCTGCGGCCCCTCACTGCCTTATAGTTCATGAAATGATTGCTAGTTGGCAGACCCAGTCCTTCTTCAATATCTAAAAGAAAGCCATATCTTCTTGGGGAATAATTATAAGCTATTATCAACACCTAGCCCTCTGTGCTCACACAGATATAGAAGTAACCCCTCTCCTTTGAAGGACTAGGCTTGCTGGCATTCTGATAATGCTTCTGAGCAAATTTATGCCTATATTCCCCAAGTGAGCTTAATAGTTTTTTCCTCTCCCATAACAATGGCTGTGGAGACCAGGGACCTTTGGGTTGCATATGGCTAAGTCTTTCACTTTTTAAGCTATCTCTCTAAAACCAGAGTGGAATGACAGCTCATTAGAGCAACGTGACATTCTTTAACTAATTACAATTTTTCAGTTTAGTCTGTGCAATAATCATTGTAAGCAGAGTTCATTGTTTTGCTCAGTTTAGGGCTGATGAGTTCACTGCCTAACTGTGATTACTGCTTTGTTTTATCCCATGATGACAAAAGGTTCCTGAGGGTGAGGGGACTTTTAATGTGTCAGTAGCACATAGCCTCACACTTGAGTTCCTATCTGTTCTGGAGTATAAGAAACTGACATATTCAAATACCTTTGGGATTCAATGAAGCATCAGATGACCTACATTTGGCAAGAAGCCACACTGTGCAGAGAGAAGTGCCTCAGTTTGAGTGTGAAAATAAATTCTCTGGATCCTTGATTTTAATTCTAGCTATTCTTCAAAACAAAAAGTGTGACGTTAGATTTCTTTGTTTTTATTCTAAAACCTCAGATTCCTCATTCTTAAATAAGAAAAGTATGTTTCTTCATATCTCGGTATTGTCAAATGAAGCAAATATTTTAGTTTTGTATCATATCCTACAATGTGCATGGAGATATCAGATCAGAAGTTGGCAACGTGCCTTATATTCTTAAAAGAACTATGTGGGGGTTGTCCTTGCTGTTGCAAATTCACAAAAGAGATAACATACGTTTCTAATTTATTCATAATATCCTGTAATTTATACCACTTTTTCAGTGCATATTTTATTACTTCAGGGTCATTCTTCACTATTTCAAAAGGTCTTCTTCACTCAGCTGATTTTCTAACAAAAAGTCAATGACCACAGAGTGGAAGGAGGAGGGCTATGTAATACTTCGTATATGAACATTAGAATTTCAGAATAGTATTAATATCTATTTCTCCCAACAAGACTGAATTGAGTGTCTTTATTTTCTTTTTAAAATTTGTCCATGAAGCTATGATATAAGAAGTTCCTGGATGTGGTTAGCATAGTTAGTAAGATGTGACCCCAAAACTTGACCCGGATGCCAACTTCCAAAGCCGTGCCTGTTCCTACTACCACCATGATGATTGCCTGACTGTGACTCCAACCCAGCATTTTACATATCCTCCAATAATCCAGGCAGGAATTTCATCTTATTAATGACATGGTAACTTCCAGTCCATTGGAAGATTTTACAAACTCATAAAGAGTTTGTTGTATCCCATATTAAAGGCTACCTGTGAGTCTCATTTGCAAGAATTCTATAAGAAAGGGATAAAAATCTTCGTAACAATGACATAAATGGGTAGAGGCTGTATTTAAGCTATGTGTCTACAGAAGATAGGAATAAGTCTCAAATATATAATTCAGTAAAAACTAGGCTTATGATTAATATAAGGCAATTATTCCTAAATTTAAAACTACTTAATACTAGCATGAATACTTCACTCTGTAGTTTAGGAAGCCCACATAGGGTTACTGTCAGTTACCAAGAATACTTATTAACAATAACATTGGCTCTCTTAGCAGGCAGCAAACTCCCTTATTATGATAGTGTAAAATCACCAGTTTAAGTTGGTGGTAGGCAATTCCCAGCTCTCACAGAGAATATAATTAAATAACTCCAAAATACATTTTGTCTTTGAGAATAAGTGATTATTTCGAAGCCCATTTCCAGGGAAACTCAGACCCACTGAGCTTTGCACAGTGGTCTTGGAGAGAGCCCTGGATAAATATTCCTGAGCTAAGAGTTAGTACTGATCAAGCTGAGCACGCTATATACTCTGCATCCTCTCAGGGTATGAATGGGCAAGTTACTTCCATGTTTCTTTCATACCCTATGAGAGTAAGAAATCTGTCAAGTTGACCAGGTAGAGGCCATCCTTCAATTTTAAGAATAGGCATCTAGGGAGTTCCACGCAGTGCGCAACCAACAGGCCAGCACCAGAGATCCAGAGAAAAGGGGCAACCATGGTAGATACCTGGGCACCTTCACTAAGGGTTAGGAAGTGGAGGAGGATTTCTTTGATTAGTGATAACAAATGTGTGAAACAGATAAGAGCATCCCAGCCCCTCCTCACTTGTATATTTAAATGCTCCCATTTAAAGAACTCCTTTCTACCTATGTTAAAAATTCAATCACTTAATACTCTCCAAAAATCTCATTTTTTTTCTTTCCTTTTCTTTTCTTTTCTTTTTTTTTTTTTGCAGTTTTTGGTCGGGGCTGGGTTTGAACCTGCCACCTCCAGCATATGGGGCCAGCGCCTTACTCCTCTGAGGCACAGCCACCGCCCCCAAGATCTCATCTTATTTGCCATGCTTCACTGCATTTGATATGTTCTAGCAACTCACAGGTGTCTTTTTTTTTCTGCTGCTTTTCAAACACATCATCCTCTTTCTTATCCCCTGCTCAGAATATTTTTACCTCAGTTCTTCCAATGATTGGATTCTTTTAATATGTTTTATTTCAGCTCAAATACTTCTTACAATGATATCCTTGAATGATTACACACTAGAAAGTATGGTACTTCCATAACACTCCCTGACTAACAAAACAACACAGTATACTTTCTTTCTAACATATATTACTTCTGGACATTATCTTGCTTACTTGTGATTTTCTGATTTTCTTTTCTTTCTTTCTTTCTTTCTTCTTCTTTTTTTTTTTTTTTTTTTTTTTTGTCTTTGCATCTTCTAATTCTAAAACACAATTCATGTGCACACGCATACCCCAGAAAATAAATTATATTAGAATAAGATGTGTCTGTCTCAGTCTCTATAATCTTAGTGCTTGACACATTGGCTGGTATAATAGGTCCTGAACAAATACATGAGGAAGAGCTTGTTTAAAATAAAATGTTGCTGCTTCAATTGCCCGGGGGGGTCCTCCTCATAAAGTATTCTCCCAGGCCTTCTTGTTAGTAAAGTATCTCAGGAACAGAAAAAAAAAAAAAAAAAAAAAAAAAAAAAAAAAATTCAATGTACTCACTACTACTATATAACTAATTTATAATCAATCATACTTTTATATGAGAGATGAATCACAACTAAAGCCCACAATGGAGGAGGGAAGGGAAGGGGAATAGAAAAGGAGGGGGTAGTTCGATAGAGGGAGGGTTAAGGATGGGACCACACCTATGGAACATATTGCAAGGGTACAAGTCAAATCTATCAAGTATTGAACACAAATGTCTTAACTCTGTGATTAAGTAAATGAGGTGAAAGCTATGTTAATTAGTAGGATGTAAGCACTCCAATTTGTACAAATAATCAACACATTGAATCCCACAAAGGCATAAATGTATTCATGATCTATGTATATATGACTTAATAAAAAAAA
>CAUYPK010127504.1:0-86504 GCA_963574355.1 Loris lydekkerianus
GGCTTGTTTCCCTCCGGAATCATTTTCTGCATCTGTGGAAAAGAGCAGTTCTTTCTCTGTCTTTCTTTTTTTCTTTTTCTTTATTTAGTAATTATAAAAGTACTATGGTGCATATTTTTATCTATAATTTAAAAAAAAAAAAGAGAGAGATAAAGAAAGCAAGAGACACCGGTGACACAGGGAGCTACAAGACTAAGTTCTCTGAGGGGGTCGTCAAAGAGTTCAGGGAAAATGTATTTGTATACATATTATGAAAAAACTACGCATGGACTTAAATTTTTTGGTACCAAAATATATTTGTATTAATTTGTTATGACAAATAAATAAATAAATAAAAATGAGAAAAGAACCTGAAAAAATAAATAAATACATAAAAATAAAAATGTTAACAAGTGTGAAGGAGGATAAAGCCACAAAATACTTATCCATTACTTCAGTTTTTTCAGTGACAAAATACTTATTACATGCTTTCTTCATGCCAAGCACCACTCTGCTTGAAGACAACATTACCCTCTTTACTTCTTGGTAGTTACTTTTTCTCCCTAAACTCTGAGAGCTGCAATACAGTGGGAAAGGCACGGCCTTCAGCCTCACTCTAACCTGGATTCAAAGTCTGGCTCTGACACTGACTAGCTGTGTGACTTTAGGTAAGTCATTTAAACTTGCTGAGTTCCATTTCAGAATATAGAAAATCAGTATATTAATGGCATAGCTGCAGGCTTTTGAAAAGGATTCAAGTGCTCTTTACTCCTTTGTGAAGTCTGAACCATATAGACCACAAGCCCAAGCGTCTGAGGTCTTTGCTGTGTACCAATGTAGAGTAACACGACTGAGCAACATTTTTTAAAATCATGAAAGGAAGGTGGTAGCAGAAAATCAGAGGATATGGGCCATTGGACTTGGGGCCAAGATTTTCCAAGATTGAGGGAGGAGGGGCAGATTTTTTTTCCCCAGACTAAGCTTGCAAATCCCCAGGTGTGTCACCAACTGCAAAGCTTTCCACGTTAACATGCCACTCAGAGCAATGATTGTCAGCTTTTCAAGCAAAGTTGTAGACTCAACACAGAGGAAGATGTATGCAGGGCAAGTAGGGCTGTGTAATTTTAAATTATAGTGAGTTAAATGGGAGCCTTTGAGAGATGATGATGTTTATCCATAGCATTTGCAGGACCCTCTTGCCAGCTTACATACTTCTGCCACAATGGGAAAGAAGACATCATGGAACCTTCCGACACAGCCTTGCCAACTCTCTTCTTGAGTAGGAAGCTGATTATTCAGTTTGGAAATTAACCCAGATGCCTTGTTTCTCTTTCTGCCTAGTTTTCCCCACTACTTTCTGATCCTTTCACTTACAGAAGCTCTGCCAGAGGACAGAAAGGAACATGCTCAGGAAGTAGTCAGTCAATGTTTCATTGTTTTCTGGTAATAGAGATAAAAGGTTTTTGGAAGGCTATATTCTAAGACTATCCTTTACTCTGGATTATGCAAATGACAGATCAAACAAAGCGCTGGTGAGATTATCTTGTTTTCTACCCTGATACTCCATTCTTGAGAATTGGACCTTCAAGGGCTAACCATCTCCTTTTCCTTCATTACCATGGACAAATTAAAATCTGGGTTTAACAAAACTCTCCCAGAGATTTTATATTTGTTTTTAGCTCCACACATTGATCCCAATCTGGCTTAGAAAAGAATGATTGTAATCTTTAGACTGATGAGAACAATTTAGAGAGTTTTCATTGCATAAGTCAACAATTGAAAACAGTTTTATGAGAAACACAGCTGTTTGAAAAAAATTAAGAGCATTATTTTCTACCCACCTTGCCACTATGCAATATTTATTGTTATTGTGGAGATATATATTTTCCCCCTTAGCCCCAGCTTGAGATAATTTTATGCCCTAAAGCACATCACAGTATGCCTTGGAGCATATCTTGAGAATCAGAAGTGAATCTTAAATCACCTAATTTCACATCTCAGCAGCTATGCTTTGGTCAATATCGGTGCTGAGGACACACAGAGGCTGAGGTTAAAAACACAAGACAAAACTCCAAACTGAAGGGAATAAATAACTTGCCTTCAAGTGGAAAAAGTTATAATGTGGTCGATTTCTCTTTCATAATACTACTTTCAAAAGAGATGAGAACCTCACTATTCACAGAACAACACTCTCCTCTCAACAAAGCATGTTTATTAAAATAATTAGGCACCGTCTCTATTAAAATAATTAGGCACTGTCTCTATTAAGTGTGAGTTGTAAATAGGACAGCTATGCCTCTGGAGTTAACTGCTAAGTGATTTATAACTTCTGATCTTTATTTGTTCAATTTGAGGATTATAGTCTGTGAACCCTTCACAATCCTTCAAATAGGCTCAAGTATGCAGATCCAACTATGACCATAAATATATTTTTATTTTATTCTTAAACATAGGAAAGAATGTGCATGGTCTTTTGAGAATGGCTAAAATTTCTATGTGATCTTCACCAACTTAATTAAGCCCAGCTTTTTTGTTCTGTAAAATGGATTTAGAAATACCTACTTCATAGGATGGTTGTGAAGTCTAAAGCAGCCCTCATGTGTAAGCTTCCCAGAATATTGCCTTTGATTTAACAACCACTCAGATATTCACTCACTTTATAAGCAAGCTTAAAAAGTTAGTGGAATATCTCTGTGTTATGTTACAGTCAGGACAACCCTGTTTTGACACAGAAATGCCTCCAGGGAAACATCTCAAGTTTTTTCTTAAGTCTCCAAAAATTCATTTGTTTAGTTTGTTTGGTTTTGGTTTGAAGTCCTGCTGTGTATCACACATTATTGGGTTAGGCATTTGGTGTTTATTTCTCTAGAAATTACAGCAGCAGAGGCTGACTCCCCATTATCCATTCCACCCCAAAATAATTAGCCCAAGGAAATAATAGTAATTCCATACCTCTATCACTGATGGGTTCAGGAGTAACCAATTCTGGCCAAAGAGGTATTGGGGCCAATTTAGACATGAGTCTATTTGCTAAGAGATTGCCCCGTGATACCAGAATTTCCCTCCCATTTGAAGGCATAATGGTTGGAGCTATAGCAGCTATCCTGCTACCCACACGAGAATGAATAAAACCCAGAAATGGCAGAGGGCATGTCTTGATGAAAGAATCAATCCTAGAGTATGCCTTGCTACTGGCTTTTACATATGAAATAATAAATGCCCTTGTACAAGTTACTTTGGGTTATTTTTGTCTTTACTTGGATTCAACAAGAACAAACAGAAAAAAAATCACCACTTTATCTAAAAAGAGTCGCCTCTAACGGGTTCCCTTGCTTCTACTCCTGTTCTTTGTGGTTTATTTTCAATGCAATAACCACACTGATCTCTCAAATTCACTTCGTCCCCTGGCTCAAAACCATCTGGCTTTTTATAATCCTTAGAATAAAATCTAACATCCTTGGCAGGGTGCAATGACTTATACCCGTAATCCCAGCTCTCTGGAAGGCTGAGGTGGGAGGATCCCTTGAGCTCAGGAGTTTGAGACTAGCCTGAGCAAGAGCAAGACCCCATCTCTATTGAAAATCTCATCAGGTGTTGTGGTGGACACCTGTAGCCCCAGCTACTTGGGAGGCTGAGGCAGGGGGAAGGCTTGAATCCAAGAGTCTGAGGTTGCTGTGAGCAAGGCTGAGGCCCTGGCACTCTAGCACCAGCAGTAGAGTGAGACTGTCTCAAAAAAAAAAAAAATCTAGCATCATTATCAAGCTTAGTGTCCTCTCTGATCTGATCCCTTTCCATTGCCCCAGCATCATCTCTTTCTAGTCTTCCCTCTCTAGTTATGCTATAGTCACAATGGCCCTTTCTTCTTCCTTAAACACCTATTGCCCACCTGCAGGGCTTCATTCTTATTGTTCCCTCTGCCTGAAATGCTCTTCTCTTAGCTTTTATTTCCTTCTATTCTCAGCTGAGTCATCTTCTCAGAAAGGCCTTAATCATCCTAAGCAGCCTAACCCTGTTTTGTTTACTTCATAGCCTATGTTATTACCTGAAATTTTTTTTTTTTAATTTTATTGTTTGGGATTTGTTGAGGGTATAAAGAATTAGGTTACACTGATTACATTTGTTAGGTAAAGTCCCTCTTGTAATTGTGTCCTACCCCCAAGAGGTAAGCCATACACCATGACACCCCAACCCCCTTCTCCTCTCCTCCCCCCACTGCCTCATTCCCCCCATCTTATAATAATCATCCACTGCCTTCATTGAGTACATTGGATTCTTGCTTCTCCATTCTTGTGATGCTTTACCAAGAAGAATGTGTCCCAACTCAATCCAGGTTAATACAAAAGGTGTAAAGACTCCATCTTTTTTAATGGCTGAATAGTATTCCATGTTATACATGTCTCACAGCTTGTTAATCCATTTCTGGGTTGGTGAGCATTTAGGTTGTTTCCACATTTTAGCAATTGTAAATTATGCTGTGATACACAGTCTAGTACAAATGTTCCTATGATAAAATGACTTTTTTTCTTGTTACCTTAGTTGCATATGGCTTGTACCCTAAAACGAAAACTCCATGAAAGCAGAGATCCTTTTCTACCCTGGTCACCCTTGCATCTTTAAGGTTTTATACAGTGCCTGGTACATAGGAGGCACTCAATAAATATGTGTGGAATGAATGGAAGGTAGAGCAACTACCCATTCCCAGGGCTAGGAATAACTCAAAGCCTAAAATTAATACATAAGGCAGAAAGGAGATAGGAAAAGAAAGCATTCAAAAGAAGTCTTGACGGGGTAATTATAAATGTACAAACAGAATCAGGGAATACCAAAAAATATGGTTATGAATAGCCATGGCTAGAGGGCTAGGCCTGAGAAAAGAAAAACTAGTATATGTTGCATTACGAAACAACCAATCTATGAATGTGAGGAGGAAGGTGTAAAATTGTGGGAGGTAGATAGGCTGATCTCTCAGCCTGGTCCCCCACCTCAATCCAGGAGAAAGCTCACAGATCTCTGAGGGCTCATTAAGACCATGAAAATGAAAGAGCCCAGCGGCACCTCAGACAGGGCAAAGTCACCAAGACCATTCCTTGTGTGCAAGAGAGTCAGCTGGTGGGTGGGGCTAAACACTTTAGCCAAGTAAGTCTTTTGAACTTCTGATCCTCAGTTAGATTAGGAAACCTGGCTTGCTTGTCTGGAGGGAATAAAACTTATTTAAATGCCTTATAGGTCCTTGTTGACAATTTACTACCTTACTTTCCTGATTACCCCTCCATTTCCTCTTTATCCAGTCTTCCTGGGGACTCGATATTCTTCTAATCCTAGTAGAATTTTGGCACCTTTACATTGTGCATATACTCTTTGTGTTAGAGAAGCTTTGTGTTAGAGATCACTAAAAGGTTTCTGAGAAGTCAGAAAGTCCCTGCATTGACTCCATCTGCTGCTGCAGTGTGTGTCAATGTATGTCTCTCCAGGCTCTCAGACCCTGTGTAGTAAGCTGGTACAGAGTCTCAACCCAGGTTAGGGTCCTCAGAGAATGCTGACATGAATTTATGTAGGAAGCTAGCCTTTATCCTGAGCCAGTGGAGAGGTAAGCGCCAGCCCAGGAAATCAAGAAGACCTGAGATCTAGATTGGCAGCTCTCACAAATGTGAACATAATTGTAGCTGATCAAAAATAAAAAGTTTGAAATTGCATATGCCCTCCCTTCTCTCTGGAAAAATAAATTTTAAAGGTTAGAAAGTGATATTAGCTCTATCTCTATAAAACTGCTGAAATTTTAGAGAAGTTTGAAACCATAGGAGGGACACAATCTCTAAAAAGTACTTCTTTAAATACTCATAGGATGCTATGCCCTTCAGGATAAACATAGAAAGAAAATCAGCAAATCTGGAAAATGAATAGGATATACAAGGGAAAAGGTATGGAACCATATAAAATGTAAAGAGCCATCTTTTCCATTCACATGGAAAAGTAGCTAAATAAGTCTTCCAAAACTTAGAAATTAGGCAGTTATACAACAGTGAAAAATGACAGGTCAGGATGACAGGAAGTAGTTAAAACATACTAGAAGGGAATAGCAAGGTGCCAGAACTTAGACACACATGTTTAAAATACATATGAAAAAGGTGTCAATAAAAAAGTAAACTCAAAAGATTTAAAGAGATCAAGGAAGACAAAATGTACTAAGGACAGCTGCCTTTAGAAACAAATAGGCCAGGGCACGGTGGCTCACTCACATTTGTAATCCTAGCACTTTGGGAGGCCATGGGAGGAGGATTACTTGATGTCAGGAGCTTAAGACCAGTCTGATCAAGAGCAAGACCCTATCGCTATGAAAAAGAGAAAAATTAGCCTAGTATAATGGCTCACATATGTAGTTCAGCTATTCAGGAGGCTAAGGCAGGAAGATTGCACGAACCCAGAAGTTTGAGGATACAATGAGCTATGCTAATACCACTGCACTCTGGCCTGGGCAACAGAGCCAAACTCTCTCAAATAAGCCAACCAACCAACCTTGAAAAAATGATCTTTACCTGATAGACACAAGATGAGAGGAAAATAATAAAGGCTCCTTAACTCAATGACAGGTTACCCTGGTTAGCCACAGGATTGGAGACTGAATTATAAGTGGAGGGGAAAGAAGGAACTGAGAAAGGTACTGAGGTGTTGAAAATTCTAGTCTCCTTCTATCAAGTAAGACACATAAGGTTATTCTGGTGAAAATAATAATAATATCTAACATTTTGAAGTACTTGCTGGCTATCAGACACTGTCCTAAGAACTTTACATAAAGTATCTCATCTACCTCTTATAATGAGACTATGTTAGTCTTAATACGACTCTTCAGATGAACAATAAAATGACAACAGGAGTAACTGCACAACATGCACAAGAAATCTCAAGTGGCTGTCACGATGTCTAACAAGATCTAAAAACACACAAGTCTAATCCCTTGGGGGATATGCTACAAATACCTGGGGCATAGTTTAGACAGACAAGAGAAATATTAACAACTCTGTCTACTAGAGAAGATGAGGAATTCTTTCACTGGAATCACAAATGATAGTCTTTTCAAGGTAACTAAAATATATATATATATAAAAAAGAAAGAAATGCTAACATCTTTCTAATGTTTAAGTTGACTCCTGGGATCTGGCTATTCCATGGTATACAATTCTTCGCTGAAGAAAGTGCCCCAAAAAAGGTGAAGCTAAGCATACTGAAGCATGCTTTTTCTCTCATTTGGAAATATGTACAAAAATTAATAAAAACATAGACTATTTTGTGTATGTTTGTTCTGGAAGAAAGGATTGTTCTTATTAGGACTTTGGTCTAATGAACCAACTTTTTATTGTAAGAGCTGGGAAGACTAAAATATAGGGTTATCCTCTGTTGGCACACAGAAAAATAATAAACAGGTGACACAGCTCCCAAACTGCATCGAAAGGGAACAGGAGAGTGGCCAGAGGGAAATGGTAGAATTGTATCTCTGAACACTTGACAATACGTGCATGTTAAATAGACAGATTTTAAGGCAGTGATGAAAAAAATATTAAAAACAGCCCAAAGACCATGACATATATCCAGAAACTTGTCAGAGTGATCTCCATTTCTCCAACCATAGCCTTAATCCACCTAAAATTAGCACAAAAATTAGCACTGACTAACGGTCTGTGTAACCTTGGGCAATTTCTAAAACCTTTCTGGGGTTCATTTTTCTCATCAATGAAAGGCAGGAATTATGTTGTTGGTCAGAGATTATTGCTGTTTTCTGAATTGGCCTTCAGTAAAGACTGGTACAGTGATCATTGCAAGTCAGACCATGAAGCAGCAAATAGGGCAAGTCCCAGGGAAAAAAGTCAATTGAAGGACAACTTCAAGATAAAAACACCGTGTGGCATAGTAGTCTTGTGCAAAACAATGAGTGATGAGTTTCAAAAATATCTAACCTACTCTGAAATGAGGAATATATAGTCATCATTTTGAGTGTCTATGAATGTTTTCACCAGTTTTGAGATTTATCCCGCAACCCCTAGGATAAGTCTTTCCCCAATTTAGGTTACAACAATGACACAGCAGGTTGAGACACAACATTTTTCATAGCAATAGCACCTACCCTAGATTTAACTATGTTGGCCTAGAGTGGTGCATATTCACATGTAATGGACCATCAACTCCAACCAACTCTGTGGCTAGAGTGCTGACTGCCCTGAACACTCCCCATTGTTCTTGTTTGCCCTGGATCCTTTCATTAGAGAATCATTTATCCTTCATGACACTGAGGTCCTGGAGTGGCTGCAATGACGGAACCCCTGTTCCCTTAACTTCAGCAAATTAGATTATTCTTTCTCTCCTGGGAATTTGAATCTTGATCAGAAAGACACAGTCACATAAGGCAATTAAAAGTACCCAGGAGGGAAATAAATACACACATTTTTCTCTTTGGTTTTCTAGATCTTCCTTGACCCTATGAGCTACTCTGTCAGTTTCAGTTGCTTACAACCAAAGAATCCTGGTGCCAAAATGCAATAGTGCTAGTCTTCCCAACCATGTTTCTTCAAGGGAAATGTCCATATTGGGTTGAATTCCTTAATCATTTTCCTTACACAAAAGGGAGCCTATCCTACATACTATTATGCATGATTTATTATTTTTATTTTATAGATTTTCCACATCATTACATGAAGAACTACCTTATTTTTATGTTTATGGGTGTATAATATTTCATTGTATAGATGTATCATATTTATTTAAATCCTTCCCAATTTATGAACATTTAGGTTGTGTTCAGTATTTTGTTTTTTAAACAATATCCTTGTAAATAACATCAGTGGTAGCTAAGCAATATTTCTGTGGGATACATTCCCAGAAGTGTCCTTGCTGGGTCAAAGGGGATATATCCCTGTGAAAATTTGTTAAATATTAACAAATAACCCTGCATAAGGGTTCATGTGCCTTTGTATGATAAACCAATGAATCTTTATACCTGTGTCTCCACAGTTTTGCTAACAGTGTGTTTGTTAGAATAATTGTCCAATTAAAGTATTTGAGGGAAAGTAACTCAGAATAGTTAATTAAGTTAAAAAAATAATTTTAAAGCAGTGTTAGCTGTAGATTTTCAACTTTAAATGTGCAACAAAGAGAGTGGAATAACAACCATAATCTAAAACTTGAAATAGCCCCCCACTGAAAACTATCCTCTGAAATTATTTTTATTGTGCAGCAATTCTTTCTTTGCATCAGCTGTTTACTATATTCTTCAGGATCCAGCCACTAACTGATTTTGAGCATGACTCAGTCTAGCTGGCAACCAGACATCTGGTGATGGACACCGTCCAATCTGAGCATGGCACAGGTTTCCAGCAAACAGCTGTTCCCCACCCAGGCTACTTTAACCTTCTCTGCAGACACATCTCTAGAGCAAAGTGAGGGTCTAAAATTCTGGATAAAAGTGAATTAATTGACTTTGTAAGTTCAGTTATCTAATTTCTCATTCAGGGGCAACCCAAACTTCTCCTGTTTCTCTGGAAATTCACCAACAGCAGCAGCAATCAAGACCAGGGTTTTAGCTAAAGCCTTACCACAAGTCAGATGTGTCATTTTAAGTAGATCTTCCGGCCTCCTTTTGCTCCTATTTTTTAATGTAGAAAATGAGGAGTTGAACCAGCCCTTCTTCCTTCTTTGTTCTAAAATTCTCTTTCTCAGACCCTTTCTCTGCCTCCACCACATTCTCTGTTCCTTAAATGTGTGAGTCTCTCAACTCTTCTCCCTACATTCATTCTTCTCCCTCAAAAGCTCACCCACTCTCATCACCTGAACTTCCAGGTATAGCAGACAAAAGTCAATATTGCAGGCCTTACCTCTCTCCCTGCATAGAGGTCAAGAGTACTAAGCCTCAGATATTGGCCTGTGGGGAGATCTGGGGCCACCCTTTCTTCCCTCAACCATACTACAGCCAAGTGAGAAGTGACCTACACTTGATGACGGGGGATGCTGTATAGGCAGCTGACTTGTGGTCTAGCCCATGCTTTCTTGAAGAGAAGAATTGTGAGAAAAGCTAAATTGGAGGAAGACGGCAGCAGAGAAGCTCCTTCTGGTTTGGCAGGGCTGTGTGAGTTTCCCCTGGGGCGCCTCACTAGGCTGGACATATTCTTGCTGAGACCTCAGTCAACAGAGTCCAGAATCAAGAAGCTATAGGTATAACGTTCGAGGTAGAATCTGGGATAGGCAAGGTAAAGTCAGAGCTGGAATTCCTCACTAAGGAGTAACAGGATATGGAGACTCCCACCTCCTAGGCCATCTTCAAAGAACTTACACGTGTGATAGAATGCACACAGAATCAGGATTGGGACATCTGTCATCCAAGCAACACAAAGGCCAGTTGTGTCTGCCAGAGAAGTAAAGAAGCAAAGCCAATCTACAGAAGGAAAACTAAAACTCAGGCAATTGAGTCAAGAGGCATCTCACCTGCCATTCCTCCTTTATTTCTCCAACCATCCCTCAAAGCCAGAGGTCATACACCTTGAAAAGGGAATTTGAGAACCAGATCACTTCTTTAATCTCCACCCCAAATATACCCAGACATGCCACACATTCCCAGGTGCAGGAGAGCAGAGGAATGAGAGAACACAGTGTATTATTTCATTCTCAGCTTGCTTCCTGCTGAGTCCTAGGCCTGACTGGTCATCATGGAAGGGAAAGACAAGAATCAGAGTTGAGAGTGGAGTTTAACACCCCAAAGGGATTTGGAAGTTGTGAATCTGCTCAAGATGTAGTTAAGGAATTTGCTATCAAGAAGGGAAGGAGGATTCATACTAGGTCAGCTTGAGACGATATTTACCAAAAAATGATCCATTCCATGTTTGAGTTAACCTACTTGAAACGGTTCAATAAACTGGACTTTTCAAATCCTGGCTCTTCCACTTCAAACTGTTGAGCTTAGGGAAATTACTTAAACTTCTTTTGCCTTATCTGAAAAATGAGGATATATGACATAAGATATACAAAGCACTTAGAACAATGTCTAAACCCATAGTACAGTGGAACTCCCAGAGTTGACCACCTTCCTATATTGACCACCTCCTTGAGTTGACCTAATTTTTATAGACCGGACATGCACCATATGTGCTATCAGTCCAGTAGGCCTAGTTCCTTACATTGACCACTTCTATATGTCAATCAATTTGTTGTAGTCCCACAGGTGATCACCTTACAAAGGTTCTATTGTAAGTGATCCATTCACAACAATTATTGTCACTATTATAATTCACATATCTCACATTCATCTTTAAATCAGTATTCTTGGGGATTGGATTACTAGGGGGCATAAACACAAATGCATTCAAAGGTATAGAGTATGAAGGAGGAAAGGCAGGTGAGGTAAAAAACGGGAGACTATATGACCTGCCTCTGGGGTTCAAATTCAAATTCTTAAAATCTACACTGCCCAAACAAAATAATTCTGCATATTATTTCTATAACCAAAATAATTTCGAGATCCCATTTAGCTTTAACATTTCATGGTTCCTGGAATAGTCCTGTTAGCCCATGGTACCAGCATTCCACCTGGACTTGACCGCTCAGTCAGCTGTGACTCCCTTCCCCCTTGCTGCCTCTTTAATTCTGTCAGTTTTTATAGCCTATATCCTGTTCATGCCCTTATTCAGTGAGTCTTTACCACCCTTTCCAACATAACTTCTGAATACTCCCTGTTTCTGCTCACTTGCACACCTGTAAAGTCACCTAGTGCTGTAAACTTTAGGGTTTTACAAAACAACAAAGGCATATTTTACTTGTTGGCTGGTTAGACAATCAGCCAGGGTCTGCTGCAGCCTGCAGTTGGCTGGGCTCCAGGCTATTTGGATGAAGATTGAATTTATATCACGTGTCTCATTCTCCTCAGACCAGCAAAGGCCAGGAGCGCAAGATGAGGAACAAAAAACCCCACAAAGCTCCTGGAGGTCTTAACCTGAAACTGGCACACTATGCCTCTGTCCACATCATGGGTCAAAGCAAATCATATGCCAAAACCCACTACCAATAGGGTTGGGAAATATCTTTTATTTTCTCTAGTGGAGGTTTGGCAAAATCATATGGCAAAGGACGTGAATACATAATTCTAATAAAAGGAGGACATGAATACTTGTGAACCCTTGAATCAATAGAGCACAGCATATTCTCTTGGTCACAATCATTTATGTCACTCCCATATCCAAAACACACTTAAGGCCTCCCCAAGACATCAACCACAAGAATGGAGTTGTCTGGAACAGACTTGATCTGAAACCATGGCCTGGTGACCTGCTGCCTGAAACAGAGCCACTTGGCTAAGCCATTCTGAATCAGCAGACCTACAAGTGTAAAAATAAATGTTTGCTGTTATAAGACACTGAGTTTGAGGGTGGTTGATTAATCACTATTTATGTTGGAATTCCTGACTAACACAATGTGTTTTCTCATATTTGTCTCTATATCCCTGACAGGGCTACATGACTTCCTTAATTTTCTCAAATCTTTCTTCTGTCTCAGACTGATCCAAATCTTCTTTCAATGGCCTGAACCTTCATTTCATGTCCATTAATATTTACGGAGGCTTTGCCACTCACTTTGTACTTTAAACATGGTTACTCTACATGGCTTTTGAAACTTGTTATTCACTCATCTTAGAACAAAGATTTTTTAATACCTACGATGTGCTAGAAACAATAACAGCAGCTAGAAGAAAAGGATAAAAAGAAATTCTATGTTCTAGGAGTTTTTAATCTAATAGGTTAATCTAATAAATAAGGAACAATTAAGAAGATACATAAATACTCTAATTTCTAAAGCATTAATCTTAACTGCTTAATGAAATTTGAAGCAAGGGTAAGGAGTTAAGGGAAAGAATTAGTTTATTCTTTTTTATTAAATGTATTTATTATTGATGAATTATATAATACATGTACACCGTTTCAAAATACACATGATAATTAACATATTTATATATTTATATAATTTGTAAAGATCAAACGAGTGTACCCTGGATATTCAACACCTTAAATCTTTTCCTTATGCAAGAGACATTCAAATTATTCTCTTACAGCTATTTTGAAATGTGCAACAGGTTACTGTAAACTACAGTCACCCTATTGGATCTCTCTCTCACTAGGTCTTATTGCTTTTATTACACTCTATATTTGTACCCATTGATACACTTCTCTTCATCCCCCCCCTTTCTCTCTCTATCCTTCTTGGCCTCCTTTTTTTAATTGCTTGATCCTTTCATAGTACCAAACATAGCCATTTGTTCTATAGTATTCAATAAACAGACAACTTGTTTTATTGGTAAATGACCACTATATTCCACTGCCCTTATGCAATGCCTAGCAAGTAAGTCTACAGTCCATTATCCCCAGTAAAACATTTATATGTAAAACATACCAGGTGGTTCTGTCTGTCAAACTGAGCAGGCGTCTACTCATGATGGCACTTACAGCACTACACTAAGATTTACAAGAATACCATGGGACCAAAGACGGGAGTGGAGCAACATCATTTGGAAAAGCAATTGTATAATTATATAATTATAATTGCAACTTTAATAAACTATAGAAATTTTCCAGGCAGAAAAAAGAAATGGGAATGATTATTTTAGGTCACAAGAACATCATATACAAAAGAACTGAGGCATGAAAAAGCAGATGGGTTTGGAGTATGGAGAGTTTAGGTTGGGTGGGAGGTGGGTGATAAGGAATGGGCTTCAGCTAAATTGAGAGGAGCCTTGTATAACTAGAGTAATGAACTGAGATATTATTCTGTGGAGATCAAGAAGCAAATGGGAAGTTTTCAGCATGGAGGAATTATAATCAGATATTTTATCTTTTATATTTATATAAATATATTAAATATTCATACAAAACTATCTCAGGACAATGCGTGTTTGGAGTAAGGAAAGATAATTTAATTATTAAAACATTAGTTAGGAAACAGATGAAATCATCCAGGTCCCAAATGATAAAGGTCTGGCTGTGGTGGAGAGTGGACCAGAGAGACATTTCTGCAAGGGAGCTTTCAGGACAAGCTGGGTTAGTTGACAGAAAATGTAGAGAAGAGGGAGGTGAGGCAAGATAAGGCTGTCTCTCTGTGTGGAGCCCAAGGGGACTGGTGACTTCAAACAGGAGGAAAGGCAGGTTCCAACAGCAAAGAGTGCTGTGCTAAACTTAAACCCTGCCTGTTCCGCCCCTTGCTCTGCAACCTTATCTAAGACACTTCACCTCTCAGAACCATGGTTGCACCATCTACAAAATGGGAAGATAACATCCATATCATGGGATCGTTTTGGGGTTAAATAGGGATAAAACTTATAAAACTGCCTGACAGTTGGAAGCTGCTTGATAAATATTTTTGAACAAAGCAAACTGAGAGAAGTAGAATGAATAACAGAGATTGAAATTTAAATCAAGCTGATTATGTAACCTTGAATATGTTGCCTAAATTACTTAACACTCGGTATCTTCATATGTGAAGTCGGGAAAATTTGACCTGCTTCCTTGGGTTGTTGGGAAGACTAAACTATACACAAAGCCTCCTGTATACTGACAGACAATTGGCACCCAATCAATGTGCAAATGTGCATTGAAAAAAAGTACAAATTAATTCAAATGAACTCAATATCTCCTATTTAAAGAGGCAGAAAAATATATAACCCTCTCTAATAAGTGTTACACACACATACATATGTATACACACAAAAGGTGTTAAGTCTCTTTTACGTGGCAAGCTTCCATTAACTTAGAAAAGTTCAATTCTTGAATACTGTAAAAAAAAAAAAATGGCATGCTTCTCTACTCATATTGCATGAAAAACAAAACCAGGTACATAACTAAATCTTCATGCAGAGGAAATTTAGGTGACCTGCATAATTTTTACCCAAAGAAGTGCTACATAAACTGAAAAACACTTGAGAACCACAGTTTTTAAAAGAAGGCAAATGCTACCAGTATCAACTCATTATTTAATTGTCTAATTGTGAACGACTTCTTGTTAATATTCCTGCTTAAATAAATGCATTCTACTTTGCGTATGGTGGCTGTCATAGATACTGCTAGCTAGGTGACCCCACTGCCCCCATCTTGGGTCCTCTACTTTCTTTCAGTAATTGAACCCACTTGCCTCCTGACCTTTCCCCCACCCTGTTTTTAGAAACGTGGCCTCCCTGCTGCAGACTACGTTTCCCAGCGTGCCTTGCAGCTACGTGTAGGCCTGTGACACAAGCTTCCAGACAAAGGAGGGGAGTGGAGCTGACATCTGTCATTTCTTGGTCATCTCTTTGAAGACACCTGCCCTGGACTCTCTCCTCTCTCTCTTTTTTTAGTGGGCTGTAATGTAGAAGTGGTAGTGACCCAGCTTCGTAAACGCTGAGGAGCGTGACATTCAGGATGTGGCAATGTAGCAGTTAAGGAAGAAATCTGTGTCCTTTGATGACCTGGAGCGGTGGATCCACTTCTCTACTTGGATCGGTCAGAGGACTGTGAGAGGGAAATGAACTTCTGTCTACGTAAGCCAACACCCTTTATTACAGCATCTCTACCCCTATTCATGGAATGCAATGTGAAATGTGCCTTTAGGATCTGTAGGGCAAACCGATTTTCAAATGACACTGTTATGTCAGACTGAACTTCTCAAAAACTCATTATTGCACCGAGGCAATTACCAAGGGCATTTCTTTCATTTTTTTTTTATTTGAAAATGGCATTTCGATTTCAAATGGAGAATTCTTGTCAACTGGGTTGATTTTGTTTACATTGTAATGAAGTAACACTTTTTTTCATTTGTTTTACTAACCCTGCCAGAGAATGCTGTTGAATAATCCAAAGACCTTTCAAATTGCCTTAACTCCCTCATTGGACTTAACCATGAATTAGATAAAGAAATGGGGGAGAGGGGCTTTCTAAAGAGACTTTAAAGAAAAAAAAAAGAAAGAAATCATTTATCGAGTTTCAGCATTGAAATAATAATAACCTTGTCAATTTTATATGCCATAGTCACCAATTTCCCTCAAAATTTTTTTGACTAATGGAAAGTACTGGAAATAGAGCAATAGAATTTTATTATGTTGTTTTGTCATTCATCGCAATTAGAGAAAAATATGATTCAAGATTCTAGTTCTGCATAACTTTTATTGCCAGTGTAATGAATAGCTTTAAGATTGTGTGGATATCAAAAATAAGGTGAATAAAAAAGATATATAACATAAAAAATAAAAGCACCAGATGATAGTGACATATAGAATAACATAGAACATTTCATACACAGTCACTTAAAAAATTATCTCAATTATAGATAGAATCAACCTGGAAAATAACAGCACTGCTGATATTTCAATCACTATCTGTAATTCTCAACTTCAGAGAAGTCAAATCAGTTTCTTCCTCTAGCCTTCCCAGTAACCACCGGCAGCTGTTGCAGTGGAAAAAACGCCTGGCTATGAATCAGGAAACTTTACTGCTAGTCCTGGCTTTGCCACTTACTAAGTGTGAATCTGGACAGGTCACATAACCTCTGTGCAGAGTGACTATGAAGTTCAGCATAAGATAATCTATGAAAAATATTTTGGAAAATGAAAAGTTGTATACACACATACTATAGTATATATGTGTATATGTGCAAAACCTAACATTGTTAATAACATGTATAAGTAATACATAAAGCGACCTATATGTATTTGGTCATATATGAAGGTATGTACATATGAACATACATACACATATATACATGCCCATGTGTGTGTATAAACATATTACTTAAATTAAAAACTTTTCTCTTTAGGATTATGACCCGGCTGCTTCTAGAGTGATTTGAGGCAGCAGTTATAGATTAATGTGCAATGCAAGGGTGGGGTGAGAATCCACAAAAGCAGAGTCTGGGTAGAGGACACTTAAAGAGGAAGTACATACTTTTTAGCAGAGCCCTCCTACTCTTTGTTAATGGCTGAAAGCAATCCATAAAATGAGACATTTACAGTAATATAATAATAGGTTACTAATAATACTCATGTATTTGTTACCTGTGAACGCCCACCTTTCCCTTCCTAAATAAAAGCTATAATCTTGACAATGACCTACATCTAACTCTGTGGTTTCACCCATATCCTATTCCTCTGTCTGTCTCCCGCTCCTTGGGTGATAAAGTTAATGGGCCAGCTCCGCCAGAGTTTTTAGGAAGTCCCATCTGGGAGGCATCAAGTTCCCAAAGTGGAATATAAGACACACATGTGCTTGCACCCTAAAGTCAGCAGGACTGTGACAAGCAACCGTCTTATGTACTCTTTTTCCTCAGTGACCATCGTTAATCACAATGTTAAGGCACACGATGACATTTAGGAGAATAACTTATCTTTCCTTGAACCAGGTCCCAAGAACGTTCCTCCTAAAACAATTTTAAGTGGGCTGCCTTCTTTTTTCTATACGTGTAAATACATTAGAAATTAATTTCATTATGAGGTAAATACATACATTCACTTTTGATTTATCAGCTCACATAATAACTATTCTATTCTAAAAACATCCCTTAATTCTCTTTGATTTTTATTTTAAAACAATCAAAAGTAGAGCATTGCATTTTATGACCTCTATCTTCAACTTGAACATCAAATACATGAGACTATATTTTTATTGGACAGTTTAGTATTGATAACCATCTGTCTCAAATTAAAACTTGGAGAAGAATCACTAGATTAATATCCAGACTAGCAAAGAAAGACATTGAAGAGATTTCTCTTCCCCTTGGCCCTTTTTAAAATAGCATGTAAAATGGATTAGAAATCTCCACCCACATGGTGTGGAAAGAAAGAGCGAGAGCTGATCACACGTTGTTCTAATACTGTGGTTGGCCTACCACTCAACCAAGCATCCCTCACTTAGGAGCCCACGCATCGCCAGGTATTCAAAAATGCTCACAACTGAGACATAGGTCTTTTAGAAGAT
Organism: Loris lydekkerianus; assembly: GCA_963574355.1. Lineage (NCBI taxonomy): Eukaryota > Metazoa > Chordata > Mammalia > Primates > Lorisidae > Loris > Loris lydekkerianus. Next base: position 17,943 of record CAUYPK010127504.1, read on the forward strand.
GACTTGTTTTCTTCTCCAGCCTAGTATTTCTATTTTCTGATCCTTACAAGAAAACAGTTTCTAGAAAAGAATGTATTTAAAGTTTGACTCCTTAGAACCATAATGTGTCTTTCTTCCAAGAGAAACCTCCCAAAGCTGCATCTCACCCAGTATCACAGCACACTTGCCAGACAGGCTGCAAAAAGGGCCAGCCCCACTTTACAAATGGGGGCCTAAGTGCCCTGAGTCCCAGCCTCTCCTCACAGAGACGGAGGAAGCCGGGGACCTGCACCGACAGTGGAACCATATGTTCTACTCTCCTTTCTTAAGTGTGTGTTTGGGAGCTCAGATGCCAACCGCAGACTCCTTAGCAGGTGCAGAGTAAACAAACAAGTAGATACATTAGGAACACTGTTCCTTGTGACTAGAATTTAACTTGTCTCACTGAGCAAATGTGGAGGGACAAACTGTATGCAAGTAAGCACTATCTCGTTGACCCCAGACTCACCTGATCCTTCTTGTCTTCTTGGAGTTGTAAATAACCATTCAGATTGGCAGACGTCTGCTAGAACAGACAGTGGAGAGAGAGAGAAAACACAAACCCTTAGTCTTTATATGACCCGTCTCCCTCTGCTCAAACATCCCCTTCACTCCGATTGGCTCCTGGTTTTCTCACCGTGTCTGGCCTCTGACGTTTTCTGTGCTCAGCAGCACTCATGGTTAATGTATCCGACTTCCCCAGAGCTTCCACACACATCCTGCACATGTGTGTGCATTTCCAGTGAGCCAACACGTCAGTCAGTGAGGTGGCTTCTTCCAGCTCCTTTTGCTGGAGACGCGTTCCTCCCTTACAGGGTTTTTCTTGGCTCTTCTAAAGGCTAAAGGAGGTTATCTACTCTCTTCACCTGTAGGTTATAAACCATAATATGGTTCTGTTTCAGAGGGGTGGTCTGCACAATTGGCATATTACTGCCAGAAAGAAGACTGAGGTTCCATATGTGAACCCTGATCTCATCTTCCAAATCAAGCATTATCAAAACATTATGAATTCTACTACTGCTTTTTCTAATTGTCACCTTTCTACACAGATGAGCAATATTTTCCTTTCTTTTGTGCATAGTACAAATGCTTCTAACATAGTTGATGATATGGTTTGCTTTTCTGAAAAAAGAAAACTAATTTTATTCCTAGTTTCCCACATCACATTATAGACTGAATCCACATGATTGCCAAGGAGTAATAGCTAGAAAAATTTCGTCATTTCATCTTCACTTCTTGAGTGCACAAATAAATGTTATTGTCAAATTCTGTTATATTAGGCCAAGGGAGTTTCCAAGTTCCTTTCTTGGTGTGAAATTTTATTACACCCATTATTGAATGAAATCAAAAGAGAAGGCTAGAAATTCTTCAGCTATGCATGGACTTTGCTATTTGAGTATTTGCTGAAGTGACAGATGTCCAATATGCCATTTTTTCTATTTCAGCATGATTATCTGAATGTAATGATAGCACGATTATTTAACATGCAATTGAGTTTTACATCCTTGGTCTACACACAAGACTGATTGCAAAAACATCTTTCAAAAATTATGATTAATTGAACTTAACCGATTTCTGCCTAACAGATAAATACCTGCTTTCCCTAAAGTCTTCATTCTAGAGAAATTCAATTATCAAAGAGATTTAACATTTTCAACAATAAACTCATATTAAATTTTATCTCCTGAAATCTTGAAACAATCTTGTCCCTCCTTCCCATTTTCTCTGGATAGAGATGTACTGAATGTCCTCTCAGAATTCTCAAACACTGAGTTATTTTTGATTTAGAACATTTACACCGATTGCCCTTGATATGCAGTATTATCACGTTACTTTCGGAATCTCTTTCGACTGTGACCCAAATTCTCAGCAAGGCAACTGTACACGAATGCCTTCTCCATCAAGTCTCTCTCTCTCTCTCTTTCTTTTCTTTTCAAATGACCTCTCCCTTGTAAGGTCTCAATCCATCCAGTTGAGCACACGTGATACACATTTTCCCAAACTGGAAGGGGAAATTTTTCCTGTGAAAAATCCGAAATGACTTGTAGTTGACACTGGAGATGTTTAGGCCTCGCTTGCCCTATCTTTAGTGCCTTCTGACGGGCTCCATTTACTAGTACCAAGAACTTTATTACTAACTCTTCACATATTTAAGTCGTGAAGTTCCCAGTATTGTTCTAGAGAATTAAATTTCCCAGTATTTCTTGAAACTTCTTTCCACTCTTCACCCTTGTTATGCATATGTGTGTGTGTTTATATACCTATAGTTAAAAACATAAGTTCTAGGTAGGGTCCCACCTATCCAGCTCATAATCCAGGCTTCACAAAATAAATTTTTTCTTTGATAGCAAGCTCTTGATATTATTACTGTCACAGTATGCTATCTTTGGTAACAATCTTTTCCACATGAACTATCTGAAAACAATCTTGTAAAGTCATTGTCTCTTTGTCTTGACCTCCTCTTCTTTGGGTGCCCAAACTGGTCCTTGGAAAGGTATTTAGCTAACAAAGACTTCAAATGTTTCATCTACCCCAAGATATCTTTATTTTAATGAAGAATGAATCGTTATCAATTTCTATATGTCAGGTTTCCAGATACCCTTGTCAGGGCTGGGGAAATCGGGGTAGAAATGCAGCCAGTGCTTTGAAAAGAAGGGAACAAAAGAGGCAAAATACACAGTTTGCAATTTAAATGACCAGAATCGCTCCAACTAATAATAGTATCCTCCTATGTTATTTCTAAGCTTAACCCTACAAGGTGTGTTCATAAATAAAGAAGCTGAAGCTTCCAGTGGTCATGTGACTTTCCCAGGGTCAGACAGCAGGGGAGAGGCAGAGCTAGGACTCACACCAGGCCTGTCAATGCCCAGGGCCTCCCACCTGCACCCACATGTCTTACTGGACCCCGTCAGAAGGCACTAAAGATAGGGCAAGCGAGGCCTAAACATCTCCAGTGTCAACTACAAGTCATTTCGGATTTTTCACAGGAAAAGAATTATAACCAGAAAATATACATGGAGAGTCTAAAACTTCCCCTCTCAACATCTTTCTAAAATTAAAAAAATAATAATAATAAAAAATAAAATATATATATATATAGAGAGAGAGAGAGAGAGAGAGAGAGTAAAATAGAACGAGATTGGGCTTAGAAAGCACTGGGTCAGACTCTGCTGCTGTGTCTTATAATACCTGCTCATACCTTGGGTAAAAATACTTAGCATTTTGGATCAAAATTCTCCTATAAAAGAGAAAACTATAACTAGCAATATCTACTCCATATAGCTACTATGAGGATTAAGTGAAGTAACATGAGGATTAAGTGAATAATCAAGATGAGTTTTCCATTCATAGGATAAAATCAACACATGGTCCTTCCTTTTCCTTTAATCCATTGTTATAGTTTATCCAAAGGAAGATGCTTCCACGTTTGTAGCAACACATTCTTAGGTGAGCACAGGACAACCCCATACCACCGTGGTTAAGAGCATTAATTCTAAATCCTTACTGCTATCTCTTCCCTTTACGAGTTAGATATTCTTAGCCCACTTGCCCAACACTAATGGACCTCAATTTCTTTAGGGATAATAAAGACATATGCCTTGTAAAATTTTCTGAGATTCATATTCATTGATATGAATAAAGTTCTTAGTATAGTGACTGGCATTTAGTAAGTGCTCTATAAATGCTGATTATTATTATTAACTAAGCAAATACTAGAACTAGAACAGTAATTTGTAACAGGGGTGATTTTGCTCCCAGGGGACATTCGACACTGGAGACATTTTGGTTGTTACAGCTTGGTAGGAAGATGTTCCTGGCACCTATATAGTAGAGGTCTAGGATATAGCTAAACACTCTAAAATACACAAGACAGCCTCCCCACAACAAGGAGTTATTCAGCTTGAATTGTCAATAACACCAACGGTGGGAAATACTGAGATAGAAAAACCACCCTTAGTCAACAGAGATCCTGAGATATATTCTCCATGGGGCATTAGATGTCACTAACAAAATATTGCTGGCAAACCAAATAACCCTATGAAACTGCACCCCATTCAATATGAAGTAAGTTAATGCTGGAAAAAGTCAAAACTATTCGATAAATGGGATTATAACACACTAGTATGTCTTAGCGTTATTTTAAAATACTCTTTCAAAAGAGGTATCCTTATTTCTAATTAGAACACTGTTCTGAAATTCCTTGACTAAGACAGTAAGAGTGATGAGTAAGGATGCGTAAGGCCTTCAGACAACACAGGTGCTATAAAGTTAATGCCTGGGAAGGCATCTGGATATAGCACACCCAGCAAGTGCAAATTGTGTGCTTATAATGGGTACTAGTAGGAAAGAAAGCAGGCATACATTTTCATGCTCTTTTATATTTTTACCACCCTTGACCTTGCCTAGATATTTTTTGGGTGGTGGGATTGTTTTGCAGTGGTCCTCAACCTTCCTAATGCTGCAACCCTTTAATACACTTCCTCATGTTGTGGTGATCCCCAACCATAAAATTATTTTTGTTGTGACTTCATAACTGTAATTTTGCTACTGTTATGAATCGTGATGTAGTATCTGATATGCAGGATGTATTTTCATTGTTACAAAGGGGTCATGACCCACATGTTGAGAACCACTGGTTTAAAGAGAGCTAACTATGTGGAGCTCAAAGCATTGCAGTCCCAGTGCCTCCAGTGAATCTACCAGGATCTCTAGCTGGGAGGATTCCTTTTCCAACCTTTCTGTGAGTTTCTCTGTATTGCCTTCAGCTTAAGTTGAGCAGGATATGGTAGCCAATTGAGCCAGAACCTGCTACACCCAAAGGAAAGAGGAAAATAGGAATCGCTCCATAAGGAACACTCTTGGTCCTGACCTTTGTTGCTTGGGACCTGATGAGTGGTGCTCAGAGAACTGCTAAGTTACAGTGAGGTCCCTTTCCTTCCCCATTCTTTGGCAGGGAGGTGTTGCTCAAACACTGAACACAGTTCTAGCAAATGGAAGGTGCATGAAGAAGTAAAACTCTTTCCTCATGCTTGCAAGTAGGAGGTTCACATTCATACAAAATGAGCTCGATGTTGTCTGCCCTAAGACCAAGGGAGGGCCCTTAGCAACATTTGCACTGTATTGGGCTGAATAAAAAGGATGTCATGTCCTAATCCCTGGAATCTGCAAATGTTACTTCATTTGGAAAAAAGATAAGGATGTTGGCTGGGCTTGGTGGCTCAGCCTATAATCCTAGCATTCTGGGAGGCTGAGGCGGGTGGATTGCTTGAGCTCAGGAGTTTAAGACCAGCCTGAACAAGAGTGAAAACCCTGTCTCTACTAAAAATGAAAAACTGAGGCAAGAGGATCGCTTGAACCCAAGAATTTGAGGTTGCTGTAAGCTATGATGCCATGGCACTCTACCAAGGGTGACAAAATGAGACGCTCTCTCAAAAAAAGAAAAAGAAGATGAGGATCTTTAGGTAGATAGCATGATCTTGGGTTATCTAGAAAGACCCCAAATGCCATCACAAGTGTCCTTATAAGAGGAGGACCTGACTTTACTCACCCAGGAGGATCTGACACACCTGGAAGGCAGCCACGTGACAACAGAGGCATAGACCTGAGGGATGCAGCCACAGACAAGGACAAGTGGAAGCCACCAGAACTCCAAGGAGGCAGAGGATGGATTCTGCTGTAGAGCTGCTGCCTTCATTTCTGTTCGGTGAAACCAATTTTGGATTCTGGCCTCCAGGATCACCGGTGAGGGAATACATTTTTGTTGTTTTCAGCCATCCAGTTTGAGGAGCCACAGGAAAGCTAATACAGCAAACTGAACATGACAGCGGATTCTCCTCTTGAAGACTCACATTAATCTAAAAAGGAAAGAGAAAGCAAAGAAAAAAGATAGAGGAGGAAGAAGAATGAAGAAATAGAAGGTAACAAGAGAGAAGGGAGAAGAGGAGGAAGAGAGAGGAGGAGGGAAAAGTGGAGGGGAAATAGCTTTACTGAACTGTGGGTCATGTATGAATTCTATCGAGGAAAAGTACAGGTGTCCCTACATTGCACTCATACCTATGTGGTGAACATTAAGGCTGTCCCTAGATCCTAAGAGGAATTTGTCTTTAAAACTCTTCATGGTTCATCTGATGGTTTTAAATTAGTTTACTAAAATTTTTCTCATCAACCTCACCAAAGAACTCCTTTTGACCAAAACCAGCGACCCCTGAGTCATCAATCTCTTAGGAGGCATTTGCCAAACCTAAATATCCTTCAAGGTCCTGCTCACAATTTGCTTCCTCTACACAATCTCCCTTGACCTCTGCTGTTTCCTTTTTTCTGAATTCCTATTACATTCTCAGGAATTATGTCTGTTATTTCTGCTTCTCCAAAAAGAAAAAAAAAAAGGCTAAGGATGCTGGTAAATATCTTAAAATGCACAAGACAGTTCCCTACAACAAAGAATTATGATATTTTCATATCCCCTCTGGCGATCTGCACAGGGTAGGTCAGTGATAGAGTCCGTGTGATGACTCACTGACTGTCACTCTTCTCTGCTCTCAGCTGCTTCCTCTATACCTATTTATCATATTGTACCATGATGATTGATATTGAGAATTATGTCCCCGAGGCACGCCAGGTCTAAATCATAAAAAATAGATAAAATTCATTGTCTTGCTAGTTGAGAAAATCTACTCATACATTTTAGGAAGATTTCCAACTGGAAGAGTTAAGGCCAAGATGCATTTCTCATCATCCTAATTTAACCCCCAAATGCAATTAACTGCAACCCCTCAAGTCCCAAATATTCAAAGCATCAGAAGATTTACTTTATTACCAGAAGAGTTATAGGTTTAGCCTGTAAGTATACCTGAAGGTAGCTATTTTCTGGTATTTATTTTCCAATATGTGACAAGTCTTACTATAAAAGCAGTATAAAAACAGGCTTATTTTTTAATTATTTAAAATTACCCAAAAGAAGTCTATATTCTCGGGCCTGTTTGTATTTTTTATGCTGCTCATTTACATCTAGCGTAATTAAATTTCAAGTTCAGGTCAGTAAACTATATTGTAGTAAGCAACGAGATAACTGCCCATGTGCAAACCATTATGTACACGCACAGCTAAAGAATCTAGTTAAGGACACACAACTGTGAACATCCCTCATGATTTCACATTTTGACATTTATTATTTTTTATTTTTTAAGCATAAAAAAACCCAAAGGCACATTGCTGGCATTCTCATCATGTAAAAACAGTGACTAGAAAACACATCATACAATTAAGAACCACAAACACAGAGAGACTGGAAATAAATTAAATAAAACAAGTAAACTAATTAATATTCTTCCAGCATAGAAAACCAAGACTTAAAATATTGTAATGCTTAGTGAAATAGCAACCGTTCTCATTAAAAACATATATTCTGCCAGTGTATGGTGCCTCATGATCACATTAATGTACACAGCTATGATTTAATTTAAACAAACAAACATATATTCGGATAGTATGGCGTTTTGTAAATTATTGCTTTTCCCACCTTGGAATATGTAGAGTTACATAGCCCATATGAACATTTCGGGGGCCTTTTTATAAATAACAGCTTTTGAAACCGGATATTTAGCTATTCACTAACTCAAGTTGCTTAAGAAAAACTTTTAGATTTTTTTTTTCTTTCTGGCTTTTAGAATACTCCAAAAGCATGATTCAGAGAAATTATAAAAGGATTACTTATGATCAAATTCAGAACATGTCAATGCACCCTCACCTGCCTCAGGTATTATCTCTGTACTTGAAGCATGAGGAACATCAGTAGCATGTCCCATGTGTTTTCTATTTTGATGACCTTAATTAGGCCAGGATAATGATCAGAATGAAAAGGGCCATACACCATGCAAAGGTTATAGGTTTCAAGTAGAGAAAAACGTCTTTGACTAGGCTGATATGGCCAGGTTCTTTTTTCCCAGTTTCCAAAGTATATCTTGTAGGTTGTAGCCCATTTTCCTGTCTGTGAAGGATAATATGCTTAATATTCAACTAGCTCTTTCAGGAACTTTTTAACTTCACTGTTTCTTGAGGGAATTCCACCCTTACAAGAGAAAATAATTTTCTTCACCCACAGCCTTTTTCTTTGTATTATTATTACTATCTCATGAGAATATTACCTCCGGAGGAAAGAATTTGGTGGCAAAATTCCATATTTACTCATGAAATCCACCCCCAACTTCTGCTCACACATTTTAACAGGATACTCCAAAGCTCCCCATTCCTACCTCCCTTCCCCTACACTTCCCCTCAGCTTCCTCTGACACTGCTTTGGGTTTTTGGCCTTTTTTCTGCTAGAACCAAAAGCCACTTTTAGTAGCAGGGGATTATTTAAGCAGAGTATACTTTGTATTTGTTAGGGCAGAAAAGTATTTACATTTTTTGAAAAATTGCTTGGCACTGGCTGACAGGAAATGGAGCCAGTGGGTGCCCAGTCCTCTAGCGTCCTGCCTAGCTGCTTTTTGTTTCCTCTCTTGGTTTGAAAGAAGAGTAGGCATATCAAAACCTAATGCATCACCGAGCCTCAATGAGATTTAAGCAGTGTAGTGTGGATGAGAGCAGCTGCCTAGCCTTCCTTTTCTAGAAGTGCTATTTAAAACCCTCTAAGATAAAAGAAAGTCTTTGATGCCATTGAATCTTTAAACACATGGACTCTGAAGCCCTACTCTCTGCATTCCAGAGATGTGATCTTAGGTAAGTAAATCTCTTTGTGTTCCAATTTCCCCATTTGAGATACATTCTCAAATGAAAATGATGATAATACTAGCTAAGTGCAGTAGTTCACACCTATAATCCTAGCACTTTGGAAGGTCATCAATTGTAGGAGAACTGCTTAAGGCCAGGAGTTTGAGACCAGCCTGAACAACATAGTGACACCTTGTCTCTACAAAAGAAAAATAGCCAGGCATGGGGGCATGTGCTACTAAGTCCTAGCTACTCAGAAGGCCGAGGTAGGCAGACTGCTTGAGCTCAGGAGTTCCAGGCTGCAGTGAGCTATAATTATTTATGCTTCTGCCCTCCAACCTGGGCAACAGAGTAAGACCCTGTCTCTAATAAACAAAACAAAATTTTAAAAAATTACTAACTTCAAAGGGTTGTCATGAGTTAAAAATATTCAATGCTCTTCAGAATATTGTAGGCACACAGTACAGGACATATATGTTAGATGTAAAGTATCTATCTCTCCTTCCCAGATATGCAGATATGAAGATTTGAAGACACATTCACTTTCATTCAGTAAACATTTGATAAATGAATGCAATCTAACAGAAGAAAGATGCTAATTCTCAAATCCATTTAGCTTTGTCACCAATTGGTCTCTAGTTTCTATGATGCGTTGCTATTTACTAAGTGCAGACAGAATCCTGGTGCTCCTGGATGCAGTGAGTCAGGTCCAGATGGCAAGAAACACTCATGATGAGCCACCACAGGCAAGGTTCTGAGCCTGGCACTTTTCACATACCCTTACTAAAGTCTCCTAACAGGCAGCAATTAGTTCCATTACACAGATGAGAAAAATGAGACTCAGAAATGTTAAATATGTTGTTCTATTTTTAACCAAACGTAAGCATAAAAAGGAGGGGGATGGTGGATTATATAAGAAAAATGATTTCTGTCTTTTTTTTTTAATCATGAAAGGTCATTACTGAAATCACTGAAAAACAAAGTTTATAATTCAAAGATAGTTTAGTGTCACTCAGAATGAGCTTCGAGGTAGAAATTCAGACTATACACCATCCACTCTTGATCCAGCACAGAATGCTGTTACTATATACTTCATCAGTGTACTCATTGACCAGATGAGATAAAAAGCAACCTTGAAGACCATTCAACTTCCTTGGTTCAGAGGAAAGAGACCCTATAGATGAACTAGTAGGCTCATTGGCCTTCAGGCAACTAGTAGCAGAAGCAGCCAGCATCCCTTTTGACCTAACACCACTCTCCTTACAGCACACAGGACAATGGTTTATATTCCATCCACTTACAAGCATGTAGATCTGCGTTCATTTTAAACATCCCAACTTCTACTTTAGCATTAACCCTAAAAAGAGTATTAGAATAATTGTTAAAGTTCTTTGGAAAATAAAATAAGTATGATTTTTTTTTTTTCCATAGTAAAAGCAGGTAGAGTCTATATCTAGGATCTTCTGTTTTTAAAACCTAACCAAAATTCTGGTAGCACTGTAACCCCTGAGTGAGAATAAGAGTTAAATATAGCCTGGGTGGAAGAATGGACTTTTAAAGGGAAAATGCTGCTCTTTATTTAGAGGAGGAGTTAAAAGGATCCTTCACTAATTTTTTTTTTTTTTTAATTGCATTGATTCAACAAATACTTAGTAAGGACCCAAAGAACTATAAGAGCAAGAATGCTACTTTCCTTGAGTAATTCACAGCACTCATTACAGTTCTGGGCTTCGGGCAGTCATCAATTGGTGGCTTCTTTCCCTACGTGCAGTATATTGGATAATTCCAGGACAAAAGTTACTAAGGTTATGTCAGCTACTCCTGAGGTCCTCCTATCGAGGCAGAAGAGGCGTGTGGTTCTTGATTATTCCAAGGGTGGTGTTGCCCAGAACAGCACAGCATGTACTTTGCTAGTTATGATATCATCAATAACATGAAGTCCAAAGGCATACAGTTTCTTTCATTGTGCATCTACTAGCAGCTTCTACTCAACAGCACTGTCAGTCATCAAGATGTGTGATGGTGCCTATACTAAAACAAAACAACAATAAAAATAACCTCCCCAAACGCAGCACCAGCTAATTGTATCAGAGGGCCAGGGAGCTTTGTCAATGTGAGCTACAAAAGACAAATAAAGCACATTGTCCACTGCGTCAGCAACACTGAATCACCAAACACCACAGCCGAAAAAGCTGAACCTTGGGAGGCGCCAACATTATTATGACTTCAGAAAGTGCCAGATCCACTTTAGTAGAGAGTGCTGTGGATTACAATAGCAACGTGGTGATGGAGGAAGTAGTAAAGGTAAAGACAAGAGGGATATAAGTACACAATTCTAAGTGGTTTTTATGGCAGTCACTTAGTCCAAGTAAGCGAATAAATTTGTAAATGACAAGCAATTGGCATAAAAGCTAAGTTTCTCGAGCCAAATGTCTTGGAATGAAGGAACACTAGTGGGATGAATAGGCAACCCCATCACAATCAGCTGCACGTTAGCTAGACAGTAGCAGGTCTGTAATCGCAGCAAAGATTTACCAACCATATTGTACAGAAAGTGAAGCACGACCTCTTCAAGATGATACTAAAAAATCAATAATCAGGGAGCAATGGATGTTCATCCAATAGGAGTGCCTCCCCTTTCCCTAAAAACCATAGTGCAATACCAATTTAGTATTAGAATCTCAAAGGTTCCACATTAACCATCTGGTGTAAAGTCCTGGTGAATTATGAAGTGATGACAGGAATATCTACAAAAATCTACAAATACGATGGTCAACACATCCTCAGGCCTTCAGCTGTAGAAACTTCAGCTTGCAGAAACACAAAGGAAATGGTCTATGCAATGATAATACAGATGCTGGACTGATATCCATTATGGAAAAATCAGCACATTTCATCCTCAGTTAATTACTTATTAATATTGATGATGCAGGGATATTATCTGATTGGTGTGGTTTTCATGCCACTTGTAGCATTGAAGTCATGATTTAAAATCTTATGCTGAAGTTCCAAGAACAACATTGTGATCTGAATTTCAATGAACACAATCAGGCAACTGGTTCTGTTAAGTGCTGAAAGACTTTGCAAATTCGGCTATTAACACCAGTTAACAAACACACTTTGCTCTGCATAGCAGGGAAAGATGGTAGAAAGTGTAGGTATAATTAGTTCAGTTAGCAAATGCATTTTTGCACATTTAACAATACAGCATACACTGTGCTAGGCAAAACTAAGGACTTTCTTCAAAGAGTTTACTGTATAGTGAAATGTCTTGTAACTTAGAAATATAATAATCATGTTTATAGCATCTATACAAAATGCACCAAATAAGCCGCTTTCTAGGTATCATTAGTAACATTTGAAATTTTCTATAGGGGACCACACCTATGGAGCATATTGCAAGTACAAGTTGGATCTATCAGGTATAGAACACAAATGTCTTAACACTGTAATTGAGTAAATGATGTGAAGTCTATATTGTTTAGTAGGATATAAGCACACCAATTTGTACAAATTATCAACACATTATATCCCACAATGGCATAAATATATTTATGATCTATGTACAAAGGATTTAATAAAAAAAAAAAAAAGAGGAAAAAAACCCATAAAATTTTCTATACATTTCAAAGCTCCTGATGCAACAGTGGTTAAAGGAGGTAAGAAAATATTCAATCTGTGATAATACCAAAATAATAATAAAGCACCCAATCTTTTTTTTTTTTTTTTTTTTTTTTTGAGACGTGTCCTTATGTCACCCTCAGTAGAGTGCTATGGTATCACAGCTCATAGCAACCTCAAATGCTTGGGCTTAAGCAATTCTTTTGCCTCAGCCTCCCAAGTAGCTGGCACTACAGGCGCCCGCCACAATGCCGGCTATTTCTATTTATTTTTGTTGTTGTTGCAGTTGTCATTGTTGTTTAACTGGCCCTGGCCAGGTTCGAACCTGCCAGCCTGGGTGTATGTGGCTGGTGCCCTAACCAATGAGTTACAGGCGCTGCCCCAAACCCCCAATCTTAGTTATTTTATACAAATTTTCCTATCTGCTAGATCTTTGGCTAATAGTTATAAAATGCACTGCAAATAGCAAAAGCAGTGATGATTTATTTGGGTCTGACTTTCTCAAGACCTACCTGGATTACAAATGTTACCACATGGGTCTTCACACGTGAGGAATAACTTGGGAATTAGCTTTCATGATGCTATCAGCAAAAGGTAGGTAATTACTCTGTTGAAAAAAGGCAAAATTGTTTTTGTTAAATTAATTAAACATTAGTGAAAAGTCGTGGTGTTGAGCTCGGTGTCGGAATCCACATGGGTCTCGGTCTCGTTCTCATGCTTGCCATTGGATGGGCGTCAGTTGTCACTACTTAGCTGGTAGTTTCAGATGTGTAGTCTGCACATGTGACAGGGCAAAAGAAGATTCTTCACACATCCATGCTTTCAACACCAGCGTTACAGACCCCAGAAGGTTTTAACTTATTCTCCTTTAGATGCCAAATTTATTTCTAGTTCATAAACAGCAATAAACACTCCGTATTTAAGGGTAATGAACGTTGAGTCTGAACATCCACTTGCATAAACATTGCAAGGAAAAGTGTCTCTATCGCTGCCCTCTGGTAGCAGGGTCTGCAATGGGACATCCCACTGAGAAAATACAATGAGTCCTACGGGGCAAAATTAAGGGTAGAGAACATCCGAAATCAATCATGGGCATCCTCATAGGAAATAACACACTGTCCACAACTCAGAAGCAGTGGACTGGAGGTGAGAGAAGACAGAAGACGGCAGCTGTTCAGGTAGACCTCTGCATCTCAGCGCCTCCGGACGCGAATTGTTCTCACATGAGATCTATCTGAGATGCTCGGCCTGTCTTCAATAACAATTCTGAGAATTTGCATCTAATCTTCATTTAATACCCAACGAATGATAAATTCTTATCTTGCTTCTGGAAACTAAAGGTCACCCAAGGTGAAACAAGAAGGGCTATTTGGGGGTTGTACGGCCAAGCTCAACCTATCCTCCAACTTTAGTCTTACCTCTAAAGGAGTCTAAGGCAGTGCAAGGGTCTTGGCTCTCTTCCTTCATGATTTGATATTATCTAAAGATATACAATTTTTAGATACCTCCTGTGCTAAACTTCAATTTTCTTTTCTGAGAAGAGCAATAGATAGTGACGTATTGATGGGTAATCAAATTCATCAGCATACCAAGTAAGGAAATTTTATTCTCTTAAAAATTACAGTTAAGACTAATAATATATACTGAAACCTTTTTTTAGCCAATTAAAAGAGACATGGCACATAATAGGTTCATAATAATTTAATTAACTGATGAATGAGTAAATGGATAGACAGTTAAATTAATGGGAAGAATGTTTTCTTGGGAGGAAAGCTGAGAGTGCTGAGAAAACTTGGGAATGTAAACATGTAATTGTCGGCATAAGTCCCTGTTCAACAATGGGAAGATTTTCGGAAGTAGGTAACAGCAGCTGTACTAAAATTCATAAAATGGATATTCTGGTAGGCTGTTTTATTTTTTAAAAAATATACATAACCACTTGGTATACACCATACAATAATTGACTTTATTTTTTTGAGACAGAGTCTCACTTTGTTGCCCCAATATTGTTGTGGTGTCATAGCTCACAGCAACCTCAAACTCCTGGGCTCAAGTGATTCTCTTGCCTCAGCCTCCCAAATAGCTGGTACTACAGGCACCTGCCACAAGGCCTGGTGGCTGTTTTTAGAGATGGGATCTTGCTCTTACTCAGGCTGGTCTTGAACTCATGAGCTCAGGCAATCCACCCGCCTTGGCCCCTCAGAGTGCTGGGATTACAGGTGTGAGCCACCATGCCTGGCCCTAAAATAATTTACCTTCTAAACACAGTTTGATAGGTATGCTGTTGCTAGATTTACTTTATTTTATATATATCATATATAATATTATATATATATATAACATTATTATATATATATGTAATTTTATTGCTATAATTGGCTGGAAGAGTGGGGAGTCTTTAGTTCTGAACGGGGCCTATTCACACTGTAATTACCGAATAAATAACTACTCTTTCAAAAAACACACTTTCTCTGATTATTTACACTTATTTTCAGAAATCAGAAGAAGATCTAAACGCTTGGAAAGACTTTGTTATTTAGAATCGGGGAATTCTGTATAGATTTTTTAGCCCATTCATAAGTAATAAGATGGGGGTGGACGATTTAATCAATATCAAACAAATCTTTCATAAATATCAATTATATTTAAGAGGGGGCATAAAATGCAAGATGAAAGGCTAAGACAAATTAATTATAAGTCTCTCAGGGACAAGATGGAAAGATACAATAGATCTTTGTCTTGGGTGTAGATAGTTAGAGGAATCTGGAAGAGACTTAAAGATCTAACCTTTCAATTTCAAAGTCTAGAAATGTTACTCTGAAACACAGTGGATGACTGAGAGGCACTGGTGGATATAAGGAAAAAACAAAGTTGCTTGTGAAAAGATAACAGAGAACCAGTGCCCTAAATCAGGCTGCTCCAATCTCCTGGGAGAGCCACAGAGCAGGATTACAACTCAACCCTGAAGACATTCACACCCTCTATACACAGTCAGTCTGGTTCTGCCCTTCAAACCAGAGAGAAGAAGTCGGCTACAGGGCCTGATTTAATTGGATGCCTTGATGGTGATCCTGATGAATGAGTAGAGCCCTGGTTGGTCGAAGTCTGTTGGTTGAAGCAGGTGAGGAAGTGACCTCTCAGCTGTTTTAAGCCCTTAACCGGGAACTGGGGTTGCAATTTGGCCATCTGGGAGAATATATGACATTGGAAACAAAATTCTAAAAGGGCACTCTTGTAGGTCACCTCCAGAAGAATGCATTTTCTCTTTTTTGTGTGTGTGTGGGGGTGATAGATACTAAAACTTGGGGAAGGCTATCCTCCAGTGTAAGTGAGGCATGGCTCCTGAACCTGAGCACTCATCAGATCACCTGGAGGATTTGTTGCTTTACAGATTTTTGCCCCACCTTCAGCATTTCTGAATCAGTAGGTCTGGGGAGGGCAATGAGTATGTAGTTCTAACAAGTTCCCCGGTGACACTGGTGTTGCTGGGTTTGAGACCACACTTTGGAAACCAGTATGAGCCATATCCAAACAAAAGGATGTGTATCTTCCTCACAAACTTCTGATTTGCCCTCGGTGGGATCTAATAAGGTTTGTGTGTGGTTACAATGAAAAAATAAGCAATGACCACTACTGTTAATTTGGAAGAGTCAAACTAATATCACAAAAGACTCCCCCAATGGAAAAAATGGGAAACTCTTTCCGTGGTACACACTAGCTTTACTGGCTGTGGTCTTAGTCAAAACACAGAATGAACCTTGGCCCAAGGTATGAAGTCTTTCAAGCTGTTGGGAGGAGGCTGCTCTGCCAGTGACTTTGGGCGGGAAAGATCTCATTAGAACAGATGCATCTATTTTACATCAGCCCCCACCAAGGTGAAAATATCTCGGTTTCTCTAAAACCTCTTTTAACACCCACCCTCCCCAAAGCTACCGTACTAGATAGCTTTGCTCCCCATGGCTGTTTTACTGATGGTGACAGACAGCTTGAAGTTCATTACGATAGGGAGTTTTAAAAATGCTAAGACATAAATCAAGCCTGTTATCTTCACAACCAGTGGCATTAGTGACAGCATAAATAAATGAAAATCCAAAATGACAGACAAGCACAGGGCATCCAGTTTGAAAAATATCTGAAAGCAAGCTGCTTCATATCCATATCCAATCTGCCAGCCAGCAGTCCGTAAAGGACACCAGGATTAGTACAACTTTCATCAGAAATAGGACTTGATGGCGCACATCGCGTCAACAGGTCCTCTCCCGGTGCTGCCTTCCAGGACCCTGCATCACATAAAGGATAGAGCACTACCGCAAACACTTGAAAATGTGTGTTCTTGAAGGCAACCCAGCTTCCTCTGTCTTCATATCATTTTACAGAACTCCTGCCATCCTTCCTTCCCTTATCCAGCTAAGTGCTCAACAACAATGGACAAACAACATCTAAACTAGCATTACCACTACCCTGGGGATAACACTGAATGAGAATTTATGCAGCATGATCTGATAATAGTTGGCTTCAAGAGAGGAAAAACAAAAACAAAAACAAAAACAAAAAACAACTAAAAAAGAATAAAAACACTTATAAGGGGGACAGATTTGAAACTTAGATGTCAAATCCTACATGCAACTGGACATATATTTTTGGAAGTTGCTCATTTGGTTATGAGGTAAAGAAGGTGATGGGGACAAGTTCTCTGATACATGAAGTAAATATAAACACAGTATTAAAAAATACCTGGATGGAGAATAATGATACTGTTAATAATCCAGTCCATAGCTTGAGAAAGATCATGTGTTTCATGCATTCAACACACTGTTTATGGTCGTGATTATCTTGGTATCTTGAATAATGTGCTCGTGACAAGTGAGCATGTTGGTGAGCATGTCCACAGGCTGGCCCAGCTAAGACAGAAAGCTGCTTCTTACCACGCCTATAATTCTAGCACTCTGGGAGGAGAAGGAGGAAAGTTTGCTTGAGCTCAGGAGTTTGAGACCAGCCTGAGCAAGACCCCATTGCTATATAAAATAAAGAAGGAAAAAACTAGCCCTGTGCTGTGGCAGGTGCCTGCAGTCCCAGCTACTCCTGAGGCTGAGAAAGGGGAAAACAAACAAGCAAACACCACCACCACCACCCTGCTTCTGAAGATCTTTGAGGAGATGGCTGGATACCAGAGACACTGGGATGGAGGAAATATTTCCAATAGAAGTATAGTATTTCAAGGACAAAGACAGATACACTGTGTCAAAGTCCAAGTTTTCACATTGTTGGCTAAATGTCTTAGGCTTTTAAAAGCCATAGGAACACTTGGTAGCTTCAAATGACTCACAAGTCCACCTGACTCTTGAAAAATTTGTTAAAAAAAACAACAACTGTAATTTAATGAAAAATCTGATACTATAAAAGTTAAGCTTGGCCTTTTTATTTTAAAGCAAGTATGATTTTAAGGAAACATTAAATCAGAATTTAAAGGAGACTGTCAATTAATGACTGGCGAACATATAATCTACTTTCCCTCACAATATTTTCTTACTTTTAAAATGTAACATCTGATCTGTTGGTAGTTTAATAACCATTAATTTAGTTGTAAAAATATTATTTTAAGCTAGTATTCTAATCTTTTATTTCCAGGGAAGCATATAGCTGAGATGACAGAGATCTAATATTTAAGGATCAATTGTAATTCATTTTTATTTAAATCGTGCCAGTCAAAATGGTTTTCTGAAAGAATGAAACACAAGAGGGCCTGAAGTTGTGGGAACCTACGGAGAGCTGACAGAAGACAGAGTGGGCAGGACAGTTTGGCATCTGGCTGTTTGAGAAAAGGGGCATTCATTCATCCTCGAGAATGGTTATTGTGCAACCTCAGTTTTTTTATACATAGCAAGTTATTGTTACAAGTATAGGTGATAAATAGTCCACGGCTCTGTTTTGAGTATAGTTTTTTTTCCATGTTCCCATTTATGTGCTCAAAAACAT
Organism: Loris lydekkerianus; assembly: GCA_963574355.1. Lineage (NCBI taxonomy): Eukaryota > Metazoa > Chordata > Mammalia > Primates > Lorisidae > Loris > Loris lydekkerianus. The sequence goes on from CAUYPK010127504.1 coordinate 36,267, forward strand.
ACGGTTCTTCTTCACTGTGAAAGGTGCAGGTCATCGGATGATACCTCGTTTCCACCAACATGGAGTTAAGTTTAGAAATCCAGGGAACTGCTGAAGAGAGCTCGGTGAGCACGTTCACACCCTCAGTTACCACAGGGCTTTGCACCCACGTCAGAGTCTAGGTATATTAAGGGAGAAAAGATGCCCAGCCACAGAAGTATTTCTAGGGCTTCATCCTCCAGAGTAGCCAAAGACATACAAATCCTTCTCTAATTGCCTGCTCCCAGACAGAAACGCAGGTGCAACAACCCCCAGTCTGCCCCTCTGGTTTTGGTGGCATGGACACTAGGCTTCAGAGACCCACAGCAGGGGCTGACTTGGTAGGATGCTAAGAGTGACTAGTGTTGGATGTGGTTTTAGGTAGAATATGGGCACAGACGTAGACAGAGCAAGAGAGGCTAAGGTCAGGTTAGAAGTTGAAGATGGGGCTGGTTTTACCAGAGCAGAACAGACTGGTAAAAGCAGGGATGACTTCTCTGAAATTCATCTGGGGCCTTGGAATGTCAAGTTCTGCTTCTTCTCGGGCATGGTGCCTCTTGCCTGTAATCTCAGCTCTCTGGGAGGCCAGGGTCTGAGGATCACTTGAGGTCAGGAGTTCAAGAGCAGCCTGAGCAAGAAGGAGACCCCATCTCTACTAAAAATTAGGAAAATTAGCCCGGCCTGGTGATAGGCACCTGTAGTTCCAGTTACCCAGGAGGAGGAGGAGGGAGGAGGATCACTTGGGCCCAGGAATCTGAAAGGGCAGTGAGCTAGGCTGATGCCACTGCACTCTACCAGGGGCAATGGAGTGAGATTGTCTCAAAAATAAATTAAAATACAAATAAAAAAATAAAGTTCTGCTTATCACTGTGTTTCTCCTGCCTTAAATCAAATGTGTTGTGTTTTGCACAGAGATGAACTAAATGGAATCTTTCATGATTTAAATTTCTTTTAAATTTAAATAAGGTGATCTGTTTCTCTTCCTAAACATTTGAGAACTTAATAGTTGAAAAATGTAACTATTTTTATTTCATACTTTGGTGCATGAATTGCCTTTATATACAAACTTCCCCACATTTACTTTCCAGCTAAGGTTCATGGTTTAGTTTTGATCCAAGAAAACCAGATGCTTTCGTGAGAACAGATTCCTCATTTGAAGGCCATGAAAATCACAAATTTACTCTTTTGTTTGTTTTAAATTGAGAAAAAAATACTAGGACAGTTTGGGGAGGGGGTGTAAGAATCTTGGAAAATTACTCAACGATCATACTCATTCTTGGCTACCATATGATGTGTAGTTGTGTTTATTATAAGCACAAATCCTGAGCAAAACAATTTGAGGTATTTATCCTTTCCTAAAACAAGGGTTTGTTAAGTAAATATACCATCTCATTATATGTAAGAATTTGGTCCCACTTAAAACACTATTTGTTATTTAACCATACACGTCAATACAGACTAGACAGAGAAAATGTAACAATTACTATGACTCTGTATACTACTGAACTGAGATTCAAAATGAAAAAAAAAAAAGCATTTATCATACTTGAAAGGAAAAAGTGGAAGAAAATGAGCTTTGTTTTCTTGGTTAAGTAGGTAGGAGTTAAGTTACTTCTGACATATGTAACATTTAAATGTAACTGCTACATGAATACTATTTTATTAAGCTATAGATTTTATCTCTTTTTGAGTAGTTATACTGTAACAATAAGAAGTAAAGCAAGAAGTTCTGGGAAGCTGGGTGCATAAAATGTTACATAACCAATTGGTTTTCAACCTTCAAGTCAGACATTAGTCAAAGAAATAATATGACTTAGCCAAAGGGAAAAACATCCAGCCAGATTCTCCCAGCTGTGTTTCTCCTGTCTGTGGCCTTCAGCAACTTCAATGAAAGTTCAGTGTGCTTAGGGAGAAAGATGGCCAGAAGAATTAAAATTATTAAACCAAAAAGGTCAATCTTCAAGTTGAGTCTTGGACCAGGCTTATTGCAGAGTAAGGTTTATACTTTTCAGTGTCCCAGAGCTACAAGCAATATGGTGGACTAGCTACAACTCAATGGGGCCCCATATCATGTGTAACTGAGGCTCTCCTGCCAGAGGGGCGAGGACAGGAATAGAAGTTGTTTGGCTTTGAAACGTATAAATCAAGCTATTAGTGTTTCCTTACCATCCTTTTTGATTCCCAACTTAAGGTTATGGTAACTGAAAGAGATAGGAAAAATCCTCAGAGGAGACAGGTCCTTGGACTTAATTCCATATAAACAGAGGGCAAAGGAATTTTGACAAAATTGTTGCTCACAAAAAATTGACTTTACCTTTGAAGTTCTTGTATGTTCTGTATTTAAAGCCCAACACCTTTATTCATGCAATAGTAGCACAGGGCATTCAATAACATGATATAGTCACTTTTTTCCCCCTCAGATTTAAAAACGTCTTTCACAAGAATTGTCTCCATTCTTTTGTAAAATCACAAGCTAATACGTTGTCAAGGATTTTCTAAGTAAATAGTTTCGGTTACCTTAAACTTCTGGGTCTAACTAGCCTAGTATAATTTTTCTTTAATGACTACAGATGGACTAATAAGGGTTTAGATCAATTTCTATTAAACAGAATGGGTGGAAGTCCCTTAGTAACACATAAAGGGAAAAACGATTTAACTTTTATCCTTAGGATTTAAGTAAAACTTGTTTATTTTATCCCCCCTTTTCCCCCTGTTAGTTATTCAGGTCCAAGGAGTAAAAAAAAAAAAAAAAAAAAATGGTAATGTTAAAACATCAATGGAAATAATTTCTCAATACCCTAAATATTACCATAGGGTGGCACAGGTTATATGGACCATCAGGACTGCGAGCTGCTCCTTCACAGGGATGCTCCTACTAGAACCTCACAGTGCTCATCAGCACATTAGCGTGGGAAATCCTTAAGCTAGATGAAAGAAAATCAAACTTCTTTAATGTTGCTTAATTCTGTTTAATTCAGAATTTCTTCAGCTAGCAGGTAGCCTGAATACATCATCTTTCTTTCTTTCTTTTTTTTTTTTTTTAATGTAATTCCTAATGCCAAACGTTGGGACTTGCATGCCTGTTTTTATATCTCTTTTTTTCCTCCTCACACAATGACCTGGCATATAGTAGGAACTTCAAACTAAAGGAAGGGGGTTGAGGATGAATAAATGATAAAATACAGGGCTATGGTCTCAGGGATTAAATAGCTCATGTTACACAATTTTTCAATATGAAATATACCCATTCATTCTAGTAAAGTTTCATTTGAGTTCATAGAAAGGGAATGTCATTTTTTCCTCTGTACCTTCAAATATGGCAAGTTAGGAAAACAGATCTTGAGTGTAAACAGAAGCACCTTTATGAAATGTGAAAAAATTAACAAATATACTTTGACAAACACAAAATAAAATGTACATTACAAAGGTATTGCTTTATTGTCCTTGTCTCCGTGTGGAAACTTCCCACAATGGACCCAATAGGATTTAGTTCCTGGAAGTTTACCATTCTTTAGCATTTAATATAAATCCTTCTTCACTGGTAGATTAGCATGTAAAGAGAGTAAGTTCTTAAAAACACAGAGATGTTGAGAAAAGGTGGGATGCTGGCAGCAGACAGTATCAAATTATACAAGAACTCTTACAGAGCAAATCCTCTGAGCACAGGAGTTTGGTGCTGTGAAGTTTGGTCATAGAAAACCAAAGATGGTCCAGATTATGACCAAAGTCATCATAAGGGGATACTTGGCCACCTAAAGGCAAATAAATAAATTGTGCTATGAATTCTTTACAGTGCTTTACAATTCAGATATTGTTCATAAGTTCTTTATTGCTATTAAAAATGGATGATTGGAAATAATTCTAAACTACTGCATGTAGTAACAGACTGCTGAGATGATGAATGTAACAATCCTAAGCATTTACAATGTGAACTGTCTAATATTATAAATGCATATCTCCATGACATGTTATAACACATGATAATTTATTAGGGAGAAAGCATTTTTTAAAAAAAATCAATTGCATATAAATGCTCCCTGAATCTAAAGTGCTGGCAACTTCTGCCTCAAGGGGATCTCATTTTCCTCCTCTTTTAGCCAGTAATTTTTGAAAGGCCTCAATTACAAATCCAAATTTTGGTCAGGAATATGTGACTGACTACACTTGAATATCACTCTTTCTGGGCTAGTATAAGTTGCCAATAAATTAGCTGCACATCATTCACGAGCTGATATTATTTAGATTCATTTAACTAATATCAATTACAAAGACCAACTGTATTGTCATTTTAGGCAAGGCTTGGCAATCTTGAAGAGCTGAAACCGCAGGTATGTCTGTTAGATGATCTGGGCCAAATGGCTGCAGGACTAGATGTTATTATTTGTAAAACACTCATGTAAAGTAACTGATTTTGCTTTTTTAGCTCTCATATTCCTCTTGTTTGGACTGTGAACTTGTTCCATTCATTGGTCAACTTGAGGTGTCCTCCTTGATTGAAGCTGAATCTGAAGTGACAGTTCTTTTGGTAAATGCTGGCAAGGTGAGAGGAAAGAGAAAAATAAACCTGAGTGAATATAAACCCTGGGCTAACAGACTAATTTTGCAGAGGGTAGTTAATAAATCATGGTATTACATGAGGCTTTCTCTAATTAAGCTTTACAGGACTAACAAACCTTCAACGTAAGAATAAGCACACTCAATTTACTACATTTCCAAAGTCACATATTCATATGACTAAAATTTTTTTTTTCTTTTAATTTGAAGAGTACTCAGAATGGAAGGTGTGTGCTTGCTGGAATACAATGATATAAACCACAGCCCTCACCCACAGGGAGGGAGAAATCTGAAGGGCCTCCTTTTATGGAGTCCTGTTTGTCACCTCCTCCAGTCTGCTGAGAATGAATCTGAAATCTGACTTTGCTGTTTTCCTACTTCCTCTTCCTTGTCTTCTGCTCTCTCGACACCTAGATCCCAATGCCTATGTGAAATCTTTCCTCATGCTTCCTACTCTCTGATGCCAGCTCATTCCGTACTCTTCTCCATGTAGAAAATGATACAGACACAGCCGTACGCCCAGTTTCTCAATTCCTGGTACCTCTCTTCCTTGTTCTGCCTGGTCCAGCCACTCTACTGAAGCATAAGCTCTGATGATTCTACCATCCACTTTCACCTGAGTCCTAATTCGCACCACCTCCTTTACTATTGCCCCAGCCTAGGTCGCCATTTTCTCCCGTCCAGTTTTCGTCTTGCTCCCTAGCTAGACGAAACACAACCAGAATTTTCTTTCTAAAAAGTAAATCAGATTACCACTCTCCTGCAGAACCCTCTCAGTCCCACTGCTTCACAGCCAGTGAACTTAGAATAATATCCAAACACTCTGCCAGCTTATTTGCTCACCTGCTCGGCAGCCCACCCCTCTAGCAGACCATGTCCCTTTCTTCCCCGGGGCCTTTGCACTTTCTGCTACCACTGTCAGGAAGCTCTTCCTACCCAGTTTTGACTCAGCTGGTTCTTGTTGCTGTTCAGGTTTGGCTCAGTTGTAACATCTTCAGAGGGGCATCCTCTGATCATCAATCTAAAGGGGTCATCCTGTGCCATACCCTCTATCACTCACTCTGACAGCTCCAAGCCTCCACTTTAAATTATTTCCTTGCTTGCTCACTACCTGTTTTTCCAGAGAGGAGGCAACCTTGCCTGTCTTGTTCACTACTGTCTCCTCCAGAAATGAACACAGAGCATGGTGCATAGCCTCTCAATAAACATTAAGTTAAAAGATAGTCAATTGAGAATTTTATAACTGCTTTCTAGAGAGTGAGTGCCTTGTTAAATTGCAATAATCAGAACTTGGCTATTTAAAAGTAGTTTGGCCAGGCACAATGGCTCATGCCCGTAATCCTAGAACTCTGGGAGGCCAAGGTAGGTGGTTTATCTGAGCTTAGGAGTTTGAGACCAGCCTGAGCAAGAGCAAGACCCCATCCCTACTAAAAATAGAAAAATTAGCCAGGTGCCTTGGTGGGCACCTATTTCCAGCTACTTGGGAGGCTGAGGCAAGCAGAATGTGTGAGCCCAAGAGTTTGAGGTCCCTGTGAACTATGATGCCACGGCAGGCACTCTACCCAGGGCAACAGGGTGAGACTGTCTCAAAACAAACAAACAAAAAAACTCAGTGAAAATACCTGAAACACAGTCACATAAAATAAACCGATAAAATGAGAGAGACAGAAAAACTATGCTTTCCTGGGATTAAATCCTTTAATGAACAAGAAACAATTTTCTTACCTTGTCAGTACCCCAGGTTTTGATTGCCATGATCTTTGGCATTTGACCCTACATGTTTGAGGAGAGACTACAGCTGGGGTGTGTATTCACAGTGAGCAGGTGGACCTGGGAGTACAACATGCAAGTAGAACTATGAGGCTAATCTTGCTGTGGATAAATGATCTTCCATCTAAGGGACTTAAATTCCAACTAGAAGCACCTCAAAACACAAATTGAGAATACCAACTTTTCTTTTTATAGCAATGTAAACTGAGGTAAAGAAGTGAAATCGTTTTTTAAAGCAACTTTTATTAATTTGCTTTTCTAAGAATATCAAGTTAAAATAATATGTAAGAGTCATTTCCAACTTCTATAATAATCCCTAGATAACAGTATTTCCCCCTGAAAAAGGACAGACCTTTCTTTTCGGGTTTATTTATTTGAATACACATTTTTTTCAGAGCCATTTTGGATTTGTAGAAAATTTGCAATCAGCATTTATTTTTTAAAATTTGGTTTGAAGACACCAACTCCACAAAAATTAAGCATTTTAGTGGCAAAGACTGGAGATTTCTATAAGTCATCAGATAGACTACACACTTCACTCAAGGCTCGTCCTGTTCCAACCTCAGGAGTAATGGCCCTTCATATAGCTGTGTTCCTTTAGTCAAAAAAGAACTATACATGGAGACTAGTGGTCAGATGCTACTTAATAAAAATGAAAATGACAACTTCAAAAGCTGACATTATGCTTCTCTTTGACTAAGCCCCCACTGTCTACAGGCTGAAGGTAACGGAATCCAAGTCTTCTAAAAGAGTGTCCTGACTCATGGTCATAACCTCTAGCTAGCCAGGATAAATTTGGTAGTGGTCATGGTGTTAAATAATGGATTTCTGTGTTCCTATTTCCAATGGTAATATAAACTTACAATTTATACATTTCTTCCCTTCATACTGGCAGAAGGAATCTACCTTTTCTTGAATTGACCTGAACTACACAAAGCTGACATAAATTATTTCTTAAAACAAACTTTCATTAATGCTGGATCATGTCAGAGACCACAAATTATGCAGTATTTTCCCATTTCCTTTGTTTTTTCCATGGTCAGTGACTCTATGCTTTAGTTTGGTCACAGTTTGACAGGGCACCTAAGTCAGCAGAATGAATGCCTTAGCATCTTCAGCTTAGGCAAAAAGGCCTTATTCAGTACAAATCTCAACTTAAGTAGAAAGCTGCCTGTCCTGTGGGCCCAGGAACTCATGTCTGCCCAAGGACCCATGATTATCTACTCCCCAAGTCTCTGCACAGGTCTAAATCACCCTAAACTCCAAACGTCAGTTTATGTTCCATTCAGAAATTAACAAGAAAATTGGGCATTTGGTGGTCAGAGATAATAGTTGGGTTTTTATCACTAGCATTTATCTCTATAACAATAACTTTTAGCCAAAGTGTACATGTACATATCAAATAGTACCAAAGGGTTACACAGAAAACCCAGAGTCTCTTATCCACCACCCCTTCAGTCCCATAATCCTACTGCCCAGAGGCACAATCAACTCTTTCAGCTTTATTTCCCATATTTATTTATAGGTTAAGGCCTATATTGCTATTTTCTGATTATTTTTCGACATTATCCATACCTACCTACTTCTTCTCACCTGTCCTCCCAATCTAGTTACTTCTGAACATTGCGTTATGTCAGTAGTGAGTGGTTATGTTCTTATGACCATGTAAATACGGCTCACACAAACCTAATAGGTACACTATGACAATGTTTCTTGTTCATTTTTTAACTAACTGACCCTTGTTTTTATTTTGTTTTTTATTTCCTCTTTCTCTGTGACCACCTTAATTATTTCTGATTACTCAATTACATCTGCCATATGTCTATTAATGGTCTTTATTTTTCCCCGGGTACTCAAGTGTATCAGATAATCCATCAGTTTTTTGCTCCTTTCCTAAAGATTTTCTCACTGAATCTCTCTCCATTTTTTCTTTCTTTTTTTTTTTTTTCTTTAGTGTGGCAGAAGTAAAGAATGTGAATGTCTAGATTAAAAAGGCCCACTCAACAAGTAGCTAGAAAAATAAATAAAAGAAGACCCACAGGGGGCACGATATCACAAACTCATTAAGGGTAAAGAGAAGATCCCAAAGTGTCCAGGGACACAGGTTGGAAAGGTCTAGGGTAAGGGGTGGGTGGAGAGGATGACTTCAGAGGAACAAGAGTCTGTACCTATCTACCTATGATTTTTTTCCTACTACAACATTGGGTTTGGCGGATAACTATTCAATGACTTCAGAAGGAAAATCATTTCCAACTTAGAATTTTATAGCTAGCTGAAGTCTCGGTCAATTGTGAATGGAAGTCTATTTTTAGAAATGTAAGACTGAAAATATTTACCTTCCTTTCTGTGATGTACTCATATTAAAGAATGAAGCAAAACAAGAAAGAGGAATATATAAGATCTGGGAAACCTGAGTATCGAGACAGGCCTGACAGGTGCTTGTTGGGTGGGACCTTTTCACCCAGCCACTCCTGGCCTTGTGTTTGATGTGTTTTCTCATTCTAAGACTCTCATTAATTGTCCCTCCTGAACTGACTTTCTAAGAATCATATCTTTTCTCTCTATTGTCTCATTCTTTTTCTTTTTCTTCTCCTTTCTTTGTAGCTTTTTCAACTTTGTTTTCTAACTTTCTGGTTTTCTGTTTTCTTTATGGCAATCATACAATAAATAAAACCTCTTATTCTGTGTTCCATTTTCATAGCATCTTGCTCTTATTAAAGCTAATGGATGTAATATTTTTTCTGATCTGAAGGTACTAATAATATTTTTATAAAAACATCTCTTCCCTGTATTGTCCATTTGCTATAGATTCTGATTTTGTCTTTGTTGTTCTTAATAGCTTTTCTTTTTAATTTTAGAAGTTTAAAGGGGGATTAAAGAAAAATTACAGGAAAATTTCTGTAACAAAGCTGAAACTATGACAGAATAATAAAGAAGTATTTAAGGGGATTCTAATCTTTCCCACTTCTAATATACCCCATTAGTAAAAGTATATAGAAAACTTAAGACTTATCAGAAAAGCAAACAAGAATTAATATGACTTTTAGAAATCAGTTTAATTCAGTTACTTGAAACTAATTAATGACAAAATAGCTAAGACTAAATTTCAAAAAGTATTTTTGAAAATACAGGGATAGGCCTGAGAGAAAAATTCTAAAACAAATTTGTAAACAAGAATGGCAAAGCATAAGGCTATGAATTAATCAATAAATTAAATAATAAATTGAATAGTTATACTTTTGGAACTTAGTTTTTCCATCAGATTGTATTCCATACAATATACTATATTGTATAGTTTACAATATAAACTATAATAAGTGTTTTCTTATTCAAAATATCTCAGTGATATTTTTTTCCTACTCTTATTTAACTTTATTTCCTTCTGAGCCAACGTATTTATATAGAAACCTATGGCTGCCTGTGAGAAATACTTCTTGATCATAGAAACGATTGTAGCTAGTCATGAAATTCTAGAATAGAAAGTTAAATACAGTTTCTTTCACGGCTTATGACAACATTATTAATAAATATAATTCTAAAAAACTTGATCTTTTCCATTTAATACCTTCAAACAACTTCCTTCTAGATACCTTATGTAGGTCATATGGCCAAATTGAATTGCAATGGAACGAAGACTTCAGTGCACATATCATGGTTGCTGTGCTGCTTATCCCCAGGCTCTTACTGAGTAGGACACCCTGATATTTGGTGGTACTTAGTCCTTAATCCTCCTCCTCCATGTTTATTTATGTTAAACAGACTTGGGGAAATTTTTCTATTGCTTATAATGAACAAAAAATTTGGCCAATGTGTAATTTAGATTCTGAGGTGCCATAACCAAATTGACATATGATCCATGTTGAAGGGTGCCTGCCAGATTAGAATAGCAGAGCATTTATGCAGATACAAAATCACTTCCTACATGATTAAGACAGGAAAGAGAAAATGCTTAGCATTTGAAATAAAATAATCATGAAATAATGAAAACTAAACCATTTATCAGAAACTGATAAATATTTATTCAATGAATCCATGAATATAAATCAGCAAAAATAGACTTGACAACTTTGGATTTGACCTAGTTCCTTGTGGCTTATTTTAGTATTTTATTTTATGCCAATCTAGCTATTTTAAATGACAGAATTATCAATTTAATGTATAACCCTCCAGGCCTATGGTAAGCTGAAGACCTAAATTGTCATCTAAACAAAGATCCATTAAGTAACATTTGAATTCCAATAGTAAAAAAAAAAGGGGGGGGACTTTAAAAACATGTGTATACACATTCTTCTAATATTCATTGAATATTAATGAGTGTATGTGCCAAGTGCTATGTAGAGTGCTGAGGAAACAGTGGTGAACATAACAGGCATCACTTCTACCCTCCCAGAGTTCACTCTTTGGTGGAGAGAAGAATTAGTGAAAAAACCATTCAAATAACAAATAACATTATTATTATTCCTTAATATTTCGATGCTGCAATTCTCTCATTTCTTTTCTGAATGTATTTATGTTCGTTCATTCTTTACGAGGTTTTTGTTTCTAGTTCTTATCTTAAACATTGTTATTGCTATTAAATTTTAAGTCTCCTTAATTTTGTGAAGGCAAAAAATGGAAACCTAATAAACGCATGTATATGTAAAAAAAAAATTTAAAAAACAAATAACAAATAACTCTGTAATTGTCATTCTGAGGAAGGTTTTAAAGGAAAATTACATAGGACATTGTGGGTCCTCATAACAGAGACCACATTTAAAACTGTATATTCTAAAGCTGCTATGAGGACCTTATATACAAGCTGAAATGTGCAGAACAAATACAGCAGGGAAAGGAGGGGACAGATGGTGGGACATGGCATCTGGGGCCAATGGACCCACACCTTGTTGATACTTTGGTGACATCAAGGTTTACACAGTATGCACAGACTGAAATCTAGCGAGTATCTTTATTCTTTGTGTAAAACTACATATTACTGAGCAGTTATATGCAAAAATTTTCTACTTCTTGATTATTTGCATTTTATTATAACTTCCTTTACTCACTTCATCCATAGTTACTAGAAATCCCCAAATAAAAAATTTGCCTAATTAAAATTTTACTTTGGGTGGCATACTTTTAGTTTTCCCGATAAGTGTAAGGTCTAAAATAATGGGATTCCATACATTTTTTAGTAAATTTCATAATATTATAAATATACTTGGACATTATTTGTATGATTCACAGTGAGAATTTTCTTAGACTTATAACATGACTATTAATATCATGCCACTAGCCTCAAACTTTCTTTTTCCTGTGTGCTGTATTTTCTTAAGTCTAATTTAAAAACTGGTTAAGGATTTCATTACTTACAGTTCAAGTGTGAAAATTGTGAAAATTGTGGACTAGACAGGAAGCGGCTTTGATCCAGCCAAGAGGATGAGAGATCTAACTCACGAGTGTGGGAACCTTCGGTAAAGGTTCTACCATCCTAAGAAAGAAAGTATAGCATTTCAGGTCAATGATTGTAAATGTGCTGAAACTGCTATTAAATCTTAAAAAAAAACAATTTTTTTTTTTACAAATGTAATTTATGTATTTTTTAAAATTAATGCAAGGGTACACATGATTAGTTTACACTGTTTGCATTTGTTAGGTAAGTCAGAGTTATAGTTTGAGTTTTCACCGTGGATGAAATTAAATCTTAACACACAAGCTGTGTTCCACATAGACAGTTTAATACAATTGTAATCCTAGCAAAGAATAAAATATGTACATATTAAAAAGTATAAGAAAAAAGAAAGAAATCACCCACTGCCATACAGCATGACATATTTCTTTTCAGTCTTCTTTTCCCCCCAAGGATAGGATTCATGAACAGTTATAAAACTTTGTGTTGTTCATTTATTTATATTTATACTATAAGCATTTTTAAGTCATTAAATTATTAATCTTCGGCTTATGGGTTACTCATATGCTATAGTGGATAGACTATTCTTTACTCAGGCATTATTATCCTTGGATTCAGGTGGTTTCTAGTGTTTTGCTGCTATAAATAACACTATAAAAAGTATCTTTAAATATATAACCTTTTCCATATTTAGGATTATTCCTTATGACAAATTCTTAGGTGGAAATACTGGGTCAATAAAAACAATTTGATGTTTTAAATACATTTAGCTAGACTGCTTTCTGTAATGATTATATTAATCCTCTTACTCATTTAACAAATATTTAATACATAAACAAAAGTGAACATAGGAAAGGTTCATCTCCTCATGTATTATACAAATGTGTCCTTCTTCCCAAACCTTACCTGAAAAATGAGCATAACTTTAAATGATTTTACTAATTAAATAGGTGCTTTAATATACATACACTTTTCTTTGGTAAATAGTAAAATTGCACTTTTTTGCATGAATGTTGTATAATTATTATACTTCTTTCACTTATTCATTCATTCATTCAACAATTGAACATCCACTATGTGCTAGGCAAAGAGAAAAGAAGAGATTGGAGTATATGGTTAGGAAACATTAGGACCTGCAGAAAAGAAAGACATTAAATAAATTATACGATGCCTGATGTAGTTAAAAACCGTAAGTGTTACAAGAACAGGAAGTGCCAGGAAGAGCTAAAGTTAGATCTGAGAACCAGAGAAGACTATTCTGGGAGGTGATACTTAAGACAATATTTGAATGCTGGGTATGAATAATGAATGAGGGAGGTGAAAACTTATGGGTGGAGGACAGGAAAGTGAAAGGTAAGGAGAAAGGAAAGAGAGGGTAGTCAGGGAATGATCTTGTAGATTCCTCACATAGAGTAAGGCCTCATGATATGACTATCTGATGAATTAGCTGACATTCTCTGCACCAAGTGCCAATTTTATATTTTATTTCTTTGTTACATACATTGTATATGAGTGAAAAAGAAAGGTCAAAAAGGCCAGTGTGATGGCCCATATCTGTAATCCTTTGGAAGGGCCGAGGTGGGAAGAATGTTTAAGGCCAGGAATTTGAGAACAGCCTGAGCAATATAGTGAGATCTGATCAAAAGCAAAGAGAAAGGAAAGGGAAGAGGAAGAGGAAGGGAAGGGGAAGCAGAAAGGGGAAGGGGAAGGGGAAGGGGAAAGGGAAAGGGAAGGGGAAGAGGGAAGGGAAGGGAAGGGAAGGGAAGGGAAGGGAAGGGAAGGGAAGGGAAAAGAAGAGAAAAGAAAAATTAGCCAGGTGAGTGGCAGGTGAGGATCATTTGAGCTCAGGAATTCGAGGTGTTACGGTGAACTATGATCTGGCCATTGCACTCCAGCCTGAACAACAGAGATAGACACTATCTCTTTAACGAAAAAAAAAAAAAAAAGGCCAAGAAAGCTAATATGTAGTATTTGTAAAAGGCGCATTGCTTCTGAGCGACAGGCATAATCCTCAGGTGGTTCAAAATCATAAGACCATTTACCTTCATGTACGAAAAGAGAGGTTAAGTAGATTTAAGATAAGGACCCTGAGATTTTTAAGCAAGTGATTTTCAATTTCATAAGAAACTAGAAGCCATTCAGTGTAGGATCTCTGAAAGGAAAGGACATATACTGTGTTCCAAGTGTGTTCCAACGACTTCTTCAGAATGAGTTGACATACACACATACTCTGGAAGCAGGTGTGATGGCTGCTGTAGCTCAGATGTGACATAATAACAGCCAAGATAGAGATGGAAAATGCATAAATGAAAGGAGACATCCATCAATGCCGGACATCTCCAGTGAACCATGGTTTCCACACGAAGCACGAAAGAGAGAAACCAAATGAATAGCTTTCCACTAAAAGATACTTTGACCACTGTGGGCGATGAGAGAAAGAAAAACAGGGGAAAACACACACACATGTTGCCCACTGACACCTGAACTGAGAAGGAAGGTGAGAGGACAGGAGTGGAGGTGCAGGTCTGGGTACCTTGCTGGAGCAGATGGTGTCACGATGGGCTAAAACTGTGCCTACCAGAGGAAGGACAAAGGGCACAAACGTCTTTAAATACTGCTCATTTGTCTTAAAAGGCATGATTTTAAGTTTCTAAAACAAAATCAACTGCATCAAAGCAGAAGTTATACCTTTCTGATTATATAAACATAATCTCTATTTTTAATAATAAAAGCTAGCTTCTTCACATAGAACACTCAAAATATGGCACTGATATCTTTCATTCTTATCAAATTTAGAAAAGACAAGAAAATTAAGAAGAAAATAAATAACCCAACAAATTAAAATAAAAATTTCTTAGGATGATAAAGTGTAAGACTACACTTTTCAATTTTTTTTTTTTTTTTTTTGGTTTACTCTTATTTTTTATTTGATTCTCATGATCAAATTATTATTTTTTTTCTTTTTTTTTTTGCTTTTCAATATTTATTGCTAAAGAAAAACTGTAAATTAGCAACAACTTTAAAACTTTAAATAAAGTGCAGAAAACTGTAGCTTAACAGGTAATCAAGCTAAATCACAAAGGTTAAAATCCTTCAAAACTGGATTCCTCCTCTTCATCATCTGTACATCCAAACAGATGGCAGAAGACGAATGGAGATTACGTACATTTGATTAGGTGCGCGCACACCAAATCAAATAACCTGTATGACCCGAGTATATACGGTAAATGAGATGGATATGTCATTATTATTAATAAAAAGCATCCCTTCCAAAGATAAATAAAGCAATGTTTACCTTTTGTATGTACTCCTAACCTGTAAGATCCAAAAGTAAAAATTTTTCCTCCAACATTTTCAATTACAGACTGTGGAAGATTCTGTTTAAGCAAACAAATAATGATTATTTTGCCAGTAGGACATAAGCGCAACTATTTGAAATACTATATGTCTTTTTTTTAAAAAAGACCAAATAAGATCACAGTGCAAATTTAATAGAGGGTATTCAAACTCTATGAGCTCTAAAAATATACTAGCCCTTCATATCTTTCAAAAATGGTTCTTTAGCGAAAACAATAGTATTTTGTCGTATTTCTAGAAAACGCTATTAAAAAAGACTGTAGTGGTAGCACCCAAAGCTCAGTGGGTAGGGCCCTGGCCACATACACGTAGGCTGATAGTGTTCACCCAGGGCTAGCTGAACAATGACAACTGCAACAAAAAAATAGCCGGGCGCTGTGGCGGGTACCTGTAGTCCCAGCTACTCCAGAGGCCGAGGCAAGAGAATCGCTTAAACCCAAGAGTTGGAGGTTGCTGTGAGCTGTCATGCCACGAAACTCTACCAAGAGCAACATAGTGAGACTCTCCCTCAAAAAAAAAAAAAAAAAAAAAGACTGGGCGGCACCTGTGGCTCAGGGAGTAGGGCGCCAGCCCCATATATTGAGGGTGGCAGGTCTGAACCCAGCCCTGGCCAAACTGTAACAAAAAAAATAGCAGGGCGTTGTGGCGGGCACCTATAGCCCCAGCTACTTGGGAG
Organism: Loris lydekkerianus; assembly: GCA_963574355.1. NCBI lineage: Eukaryota > Metazoa > Chordata > Mammalia > Primates > Lorisidae > Loris > Loris lydekkerianus. The sequence continues at coordinate 52,028 of CAUYPK010127504.1, forward strand.
GCTGAGGCAAAACAATCTCCTAAGCCCAAGAACTGGAGGTTTCTGTGAGCTGTGACATCACAGCTCTCTACCAAGGACAACAAAGTCCTTTTTCAAAAAAAAAAAAAAAAAAAAAAAAAAAGACTGTGGGAGAGGAGATCATGAACTCTACAGGAGCAACAATGTCATCATTAAGGACGTTACTCAGGCTAAAGATGATGCATAAGATAAATCATGGCACTGCTTACTGAAACTATACTTAGTATAATCACTGCTTACTGATTATACTAAGTACACCACAGCACATTTCAACACTGAGGTGAAAGCCATTGTTACTAAATAATACTTTAGCTTTTTAGTTTTCCAAAAGGCTTTGGCTCAGGACTGTGGCTCAGAAGCTAGAGCACCAGCCACATACACAGCGTTCGAATCCAGCCTGGGCCCACCAAACAATGACAACTGCAACCAAAAAGTAGCTGGGCGTTGTGGCAAGTGCCTATAATCCCAGCTACTTGGGAGGCTGAGGCAAGAGAATCGCTTAAGCCCAAGAGTTTGAGGTTGCTGTGAGCTGTGATGCCACAGCACTCTACGCAGGGTGACAGCTTGAGACTTTGTCTCAAAAAAAAAAAAAAGCTTTTTGTGGGGTAATTTTTTAAAAAGAACTAAACATACAAATGGTTTTTCACTAGGAGTAGAATGTTCAATGAAGAAAGCAAAGTATTCAAAATTTGTCTTCCTGGCCCTGAAACTACTATAAATTACTAAATTTATAGTAGTAGTATTTAGTGACCCAGGTCTTAAGAATGTTCAAACAAAAAACAATTTCAATGAGCACTAATGTCAATATTTCCTTTTACCTTCCATTTCCTCAGTCTATCAAAACCCCTATTCAGGATCAAAATAAGAGCCCAACCCTTTCCTTTCCTCAAAAGCATAACGTAAATGAAGTGCTGTCATACACCAAAACCCCAAATTATTATAAATTCAGAGACTCCTTTGTTTTTGAGACAAGATCTCACTGTGACCCAGGCTTGAGTGCAGTGCAATGATCACAGCTCACTGCAACCTCAAACTTCTGGGCTCAGGAATTTTAGAGACCAGCCAGAGCCAGAGCAAGACCCTGACCCTAAAAATAGCCAGGCATTGTGGCAGCTGCCTGTAGTCCCAGCTACTTGGGTGGCTCAGGTAAGAAGATCACTTGAGCCCAAGAGTTTGTGATTGCTGTTAAGCTATAACGCCAAAGCACTCTACGAAAGGCAACAAGGTAAGACGAAAGGCAACAAGATAAGACAATGAATGAATGAAGTAAAATTTAAATTTTACATAATTTTACCCAGAATATTACTTATACATTCTTCTAACTATATATGAAATAAGTGGATCTCAAGTGAAAATGATCTTATACCCACCCCTGCCCCCTACCACCCAAGAAGAAACCTGGAGACATTTTTTGAATTATAGTTGGAGCTAAGTGTGAAGGTACACAGTGCATCTAGTAAGAAAAGGCCATGAATACTATTTAGTATCTTATAATGCACAAAACAGCCCCCACAAAAAAGAAGAATCTTATCTAAAAATATCAAATGTGTCATTATCAAATAAATAAATCCTGTATTAAATCTGAAACCTAACTAGCTAAAAAAGAAATTCTTTACAAAAGGCAGACACAAAAGATCAAAGTTCATGAAGCCTAATCTCTTTAGCTCCATTTTCTAAGCAACTTGCTACCTTGAGATCCAGGGTATAAACAAAAGGATACATTAAAATTTGAGCACTAATTTCATTTATCCAAGCAATTTTTCTTATCTAGCAATAAAGAACAAAAGAATTATCAGTTCAAGCTCAGCACCTATAGTTCAGTGGTTGGGGTGCCAGCCACATACACCAAGGTAGGCAGGTTCGAACACAGCCCAGGCCTGCTAAGAACAACTATGACAACTGCAACAAAAAAAATTAGCCAGGCATTGTGCCCGGTGCCTGTAGTCCCAGCTACTTTGGAGGCTCAGTCAAGAGAATCGCTTAAGGGCAGTGCCTGTCAGACAGTGAATAGGGCACCAGCCCCATATACCGAAGGTGGCAGGTTTAAACCCAGCCCCAGCCAAACTGCAACAAAAAATAGCCAGGCATTGTGGCGGGCACTTGTAGTCCCAGCTACTCAGGAGACTGAGGCAAGATAATTGCCTAAGCCCAGGAGCTGGAGCTTGCTGTGAGCTGTGATGCCACAGCACTCTACCGAGGGCAACATAATAAGACTCTGTCTCTAAAAAAAAAGAGAGAGAGAGAGAGAGAGAGAGAGAATGGCTTAAGCCCAAGAGTTTGAGATTGCTGTGAGCTATGATGCCACAGTACTCTACCAAGGGCGACACAGTAAGACTGTCTCCAAAAAAAATTTAAAAATTGTCTGTTCAAGGAACATTATACACTACCATGCCCCAAATTTGAAATGAAACTATCAATGAGATAGTAAGATCATTTCAAATCAAAAAAAATTTAACTCTAGCTTTGTGTAATTAGGATTTAAACTAAGAAAAGGCCCTATAACCACTGCATTACTTTTCCTACACAAGGTCACTACCAACTTGAATAAATCACTAAAAAATACTTAAGCATAGACATTTTGTTTAGCTTTAAAAATATGTCCTAGAGTTCTTCAGTTCCTTCCCCTTTCCAGAAGCTCTGGTGCTTTTTACTTTTTCTGTATTCCTTTCTAACCTCTAATAAAAGTCCTATCTTACCACTGGGGGGAAGGGGGGAGAAATAGAGAAATAAATAAATAAATAAAATGTCCTTTCCATAGGTGGCGCCTATGACTCAGTGGGCAGGGCACCGGCCACCTGTACTGAGGGTGGCAGGTTCGGACCCAGCCCCGGCCAAACTGCAACAAAAAATAGCAGGGCATTCTGGCAGGCACCTGTAGATACAGCTACTCGGGAGGCTGAGGAGTCTTCTAAGCCCAAGAGCTGGAGGTTGCTGTGAGCTGTGACACCACAGCACTCTACCGAGGGGAACAAAGTAAGACTCTGTCTCAAAAAAATCTTTTCCAAAATCTCATTTCCTATCAGAAACTCTATCAATAAGAAACATGCACTACATGAAGTCCATAATTTAAAATACTCCAGTTGTCAAAGTTTAATCAGTTCTTTGACATGCATATATACATTGTTTTAAGAAAACAGTATTACAAATCTAAAACGTTTCCTCTAGGTTGATACACTCCCTATCCTATGAGGTTTTCGTCTATACTTGGTTCTCTTTCCATCAATGTTTCAGTTGTATTATAGATTATATATTTTGTACTACCCCCCCCAAAATTACCACTACTTACAGTACTTTTTAAGTGGGTTCAGTGAATTCTACACATAACTCTGTAAGAATACATTTCTTCTCCTTTACTAGAATGCCGAACCATGCATTGATTCATGGGTTGTGTATATGATGAGTATTCATAACAAAGTTATTAGGAATTCAGAGAACAGTTTCATAAAAAACTGAACAGATATTCAGTTTGAGTCTAATACCTGAAAACCTAAAAAAGCTCACTGCCATAGGATTATTTAAAAACTAACAATATTCTCAAAGATAGTAAATATATTATTTTTTTAAGAGACAGAGCCTAAAGCTATTGCCCTGAGTAGAGTATCATGGTGTTATAGCTCACAGCAACCTCCAACTCTTGGGCTCAAGCAATCCTCTTTCTATTTTTAGTGGAGATGGGGTCTTTCTTTTGCTGAAGCAATCCACCCGCCTCAGCCTCCCAGAGTGCTAGGATTACACCTTGTCTGGCCGATAGTAAATATTCTTAAAGCACTTTTTTCAAGGGCAGTGCCTGTGGCTCAAAGGAGTAGGGCACCGGCCCCATATACCAGAGGAAGCGGGTTCAAACTCGGCCCTGGCCAAAAACTGCAAAAATAAAATAAAGTAAGCAGTTTTTTCTTTTTCTTTTTTGTTTGTTTTTGAGACAAGTCTCACTCTGCCACACTCGGTAGAGTGCTATGGCGTCACAGCTCAGAGCAAACTCTTGGGCTTCTGTGATTCACTTGTCTCAGCCTCCCAAGTAGCTCGGGCTACAAGCGTCCACCATGCCTGGCTATTTTTATTGCAGTTGCCACTGCTGTTTTAGCTGGCTGGGAGCTGGGTTCAAACCTGCCACCCTCAGTTTATGGGGGCCAGCACCCTACCCACTGAGCCACAGGCACCATCCAAAATATGCAGTTTTTTCAAGGAAATATGTATTATTTCTATAAAGAGTGTAAGTAGTTGACAATTACTGAGTTGCAGCTTTAAAATTTTGTACCCAAAGAATACTATACCCATAAAATCATTAAATTCAGTTCATTTCTTCTCACTTTCAAAATAAGCAGAAACACAATAGAAAATCTGTAGTCAATAGTCTAAAAAGGACTCCACATTTAAGACTCTAAATTCACTCAAATAAGAACAGGTTATAAAAGATATTTGTGTTCAGTTGACTATACACAGCAAATTATTTCACATGTAAAAAAGACACCTTACCTTGCTTTCACTGATTTCTCGAATCCACTCTTTTACCAGGTTATTTAATTTTCCCAAAATTAAAATCCTGTTGATAAAGCAATTATCAATCAAGTATCAGGTTGTTTGTTATTCCAGGTCATTACTATTTATATACAAAAAGTTTTAAATAGGTGGCTTCCTAAATTTTAATTTTTAAGTGATCAGAAACATACATTGGTACTATTATACTGGGTAAGACATCCCCCCGTCTCCTGACAATTCAGTATTTTAAAAGCATCAAAAATTCCAAATTAACAGAATAGAACTCTACGTAGAATAAAGTTTTCTCTCCTAAGTATCACTTTCGTCTGAAATGGACATACAGATTTGAGAGAATAGCTAGAGTGGAAGATGTCTCAAAATTAATTTCAACATTAAACTTATAAATTCAAAAAACATATACATATATTCCTACCTGCGCTGCAGTTCCTCTTCTTCTTCAAAAACGCCAAAAGGCTTCAGAGTCTCAATAAGTTTCTGTGTAAGTATGCAGTCGGTCTCCTTGGGGGCTGCTAAGCTGATAGGAGAAGTAATGCCATAGTGCTTCTGTGGCGGCTGTGTTTGTTGTGATCCCTGTGTTGTAACTGGACTATAAATGGAATTGGATAAAATTACTGCCAAAAAAAATTTTTTTTCTACAATTTGAAGCATATCAGCATGATTCGAAAAACTACTTTAGTAAAATACAGGTGGTACTCTCCATACCTCAAAAAATTTTCACAACAAAAAGTGATCAGAAGCAAGTGACTACAAGAAAATAATCTTGTCCCAAGGATTTTAACTTTATCACCATCTAAATGCCTAAGTAAACTTCAAGTACTTACATCAAATATATTTCTAGAGAAAATACAATCTAGAACATAGCAATCTTTTGAGAAGTTTAACTCTTGAAAAGGAGCCAAAACCTGTTACATTATTTCTAAAACACTGACAAACCATTTATCAATACAAAAACGACTTTTTACCAATATAGGAAACTCCCCAAATGGAATTTGACATCTGTTTCACAATAAATAAAACTCATAGATAATAAGGCAAATAGCGTGAATATAACTAATACAATGAGAGAAAAGAACTATATTTACCCTAAGCTTATTAGTAATTTTTGATAAAAGACTTACACTTCAACAATACTAGTCTAAAAGACTTTTCCATTTTAAGAGAAGTTCCAGATTTGTATAACCAGTAGGATTTTAACACAACTGGCAAAAGGGCACAGCATGCTTTAAATATTTAGAAAATAACTCAATTACTTCATAAACCCCCCAAAATCATGGTTTTTAATTAAAGTAATTAACTTCATGTCAATGAATGCCTCTAAAAATAAATAGCACAATTACTTTAAAAGTTGGATAAATATGAAAAACCAGCTAAGAGATAAGGAACGACCTTTACAACTAGATCAGTTTGTCCTTCAGATTCCATTTCTTCAGAAAGTGTTAATGGGCTAGCGTGGTGGCTGTAATCCTAGCTCTCTTGAGGGTCAGGAGGATCACTTGAGGCCAGAAATTCCACACCAGCCTAAGAGCGAGACCCTCATCTCTACAAAAACATAATATTCAGCAGGTCCTTGTAGTCCCAGCTACTCAAGGCAAAAGGATCTCTTGAGCCCAGGAGTTTGAAGAGTGCGGTAAGCGCCACTGTGCTCTAGCCAGAGTACAGAGCTAGACTCTGCCTCTTTTGAAAGTGCTTATTTTACATTCACACAGGGTTACTTTTCTCTAAAGTCCTAAATACATTCTTCCACTTTAAAGTGTGATAATCAGGCTGGGCATGGTGGCTCATGCCTGTAATCGTAGCACTCTGGGAGGCCGAGGTATGTATATTGCTTGAGCTCAGGAGTTGAAAACCATCCTGAGCAAGAGTGTGACCCCTTCTCTCAAACTAGCCTGGCATTGTGGCAGGTGCCTATAGTCCCAGCCATTTCAGAGGCTGAAGCAAGAGAGTCGCTTGGGCCCCAGAGTTCGAAGTTGCTGAGAGCTATGTATAATGCTAGGGCACTCTACTGAGGGTGACAAACTGAGACTCCGTCTCATAAATAAATAAATAAAGTATAAGTGCGATAATCTGCTTAATAACATCCCAACTCTAAAAATGCTGTGCATGTAAGCTTGCAATGCATTTACCATACATGTTCACAGGGTCCTGGCCTACACTATAACTACTATTCTGTTTTTCTTTTTGGAGACAGAGTCTCACTATGTCACAGCTCACAGCAACCTCAAACTCTTGGGCTCAAGTGATTCTCTTGCGTCAACCACCCACGTAGCTGGGTATAGGACGCCCGCCACAACACCTGCCTATTTTTTTATTTTTTTGTTGTTGTTGCAGTTGTCATTATTGTTTAGCTGGCCCAGGCTGAGTTCAATCTGGCCAGCCTGGATATATGTGGCCTGCGCCATACCCAATGAGCTATGAGCACCACCCTACTATTCTGTTTTCTAGTCTGTCAGAAAACTCCTACTGTTTGTTACTAAGTAGTCATTGGGCTGTGCTACCATGTAATCAATGTTTTCTGTTTACTTATGTACTATCTCAATTATAATTCAATTTTTTATTAGTATTTACTGAAGAATATGAATCAGATTTTCAATTGCAGAAATAAAGTCATGTCTCCTGCTCCTTTTATCTAAACTGCATAGCTGTTAAGTGTAACTGAATTCATAACATCTTACTTATTAGATATTTTCATTAATCAACAAAGAGTTACCATCACAGTTTTGGAAAACTGGCATATAAAAAGGTGACCCTCAAACTGCCTAACCACAGGAGAACCCTCCTCCATACTACACCCTAATAGACCTAATAACTGAAGATAATTTACTTATTTTTGGCAGGAAGTGTTTTTCCCCCCATCCTTATTTAAATATCATTGGTATACCAAAATAAACTGAATAATACAGACATACAGAATTTGAAGAACTTGGAAAAATGCATAGACTTTGGTTTCCATAACCACAATAAAGGCACATTGCCTCCAAGTTTCTTTTCTTTTTCGAGACAGAATCTCACTGTGTCACCCTGAGTATAGTGCCATAGCATTATAGTTCACAACAACCTCAAACTTTTGAGTTCAACAGATCCTCCCACCACAGTTTTTCTATTTTTACTACAGACATGGTGTGGCTCTTGCTCAGGTTGGTTTCAAACCCTAAGCTCAGGTGATCCAATCATCTCAGCATTCTAGAGTACTAGGATTACAGGCAGGAGCTGCCTGGCTACCTCCAAGTTTCCCTGTGTCCTTTTTTGTGAGGCAGGGGTGGGGGGATTAAGAGCACTTAAAATGAATGAGGTCTACTCTTTTAACAAATTTTCAAGTGCACAACACCTTATTAATTATTAAAGTATTTAAATGTAAAGAAAGTACACTCACTACATATACTAACATAAATATGTCCTTCTGTATTATTTGAGTTTCTTCAAGTAAACTATAGCCTTTCACGATACCCAGAAATTACGAATGCTTTTATAAATGATTTAACATGAGTAAAGCTATAAATGAAACAAAGAAAGTGTAAAGTTCATTCTGGATAGGCTACACTTGGTTCAAACAAGTAGTTTGTTTTTTTCTTTTGGCAAGTAGAGTTTTCAAGTCAAATTTAAGTTTAAATCATAGTTCGAGGCTTCAAGTAATAAACCTGTTTTTGTTTTATTTTGTATAAATAATGTTTATCTACATTTCCCCCTCTATCTAAGGGAGCTAAATTCATTAACCAGTTCAGTTTGGATCATAAAAAACATATGTAAGTGCCCACTCTCTATGGGTACTCTTTCCAATTTTTTTCTTACTCGAATCTTCAGATTTTACATTGTCATACAAAAAACAACTGGAAAACTACTGCCTTCTTCAACTATCTCATCAGAATATTAGGATACAGTCTCTAATTTCTATAAGTGCGTATCTGTTATCCTAATTTGATAAAATACTGATGACCACATTAATTTCCATATAAAAATTTTAATGGAAAAATAAGTTAAATTCAAGTTGGAAATATTTACTTTATTTGAAATATAGATACATCAACAAACCTCAGTATTACTTTATATTAAAATAAAGCCACATGTATTTGTTCCATCTAACTCATGAAAGAGGATGCTGTGAGCTGTGATGCCATAGCACTCCACCCAGAGTGACATAGCGAGACTCTGTATCAGAAAAAAAAAAAAAATTTCCATCTTAAACATTAAGTACAGTGGTAAACTTGAATATTATTGCAGGTGGCGCCTATGGCTCAGTGTGTAGGGCACTGGTCCCATATACAGAGGGGTGGTGGGTTCAAAGCCGCCCCCACCAAACTTCAACAAAAAAATAACTGGGCGTTGTGGCTGGCGCCTGTGGTCCCAGCTACTCCAGAGAATGAGACCTAAGCCCAAGAGCTGGAGATTGTTGTGAACTGTGATGCCACAGCACTTTACCCAGGGCAACACAGTGAGACTGTCTCTTTAAAAAAAAAAAAAAAAAAAAAAAAAAAGGCAATATTTTTGCTACTGTTCTGTTTCTAGCAAATAAATATACACTATAATATCCGGCAATTTAGAACATTGGTCTCATAAGGAATAAGGATTCTGCTTTATATACGCACTGACAGACTCTCTCCTCGAACAGTACACCAGAGAGCTACCATTCCAAAGAATACAAAGCTCTTCCTCCCATTCTTGAACATATTAGACATCTGCCCAAATCTAATCACTTTTGGAAACCTTTTTTATCAGTATGTAGACATTACCCCGAAACATAAGCTTGTATATTTTATGTAAAACAATAAGAAAAAAACTACGCATAGAAGCTACAGAATTTATAATTTAATTAAAATTTACCTCTGGTTTTCTTTTTTTTTTTTTTTTATTAGAGACAGAGTCTCACTTTGTCATCCTGGATAGCATGCCATGGCGTCATAGCTCACAGGAACCTCCAGCTCCTGAGCTTAGGCAATTCTCTTGCCTAAGCCTCCCGAGTAGCTGGGACTACAAGCACTCGCCACAACGCCCAGCTGTTTTTTTGTTGTAGTTTGGTGGGGGAAACCCACCACCCTCTGTATATGGGGAGTGTGCACTACCCACTGAGCCACAGGCACCGCCCTTCCCTCTAGTTTTCAGAATCAAGAATGCTTGTGCTTTCCCTGAGCAACTGGTTTGTTTTCATCTCATGAACCTAATTTGTATCTGCCTTTAAGATTCAGCCTGAATTCTTTTAGGGAAACTGGAAGCCATCCTGTCCAAGTTCTCTAACTCTACAAAAATCATTGTATTTCCTTAACAACTAGTTTTAGTATCCTAACTTCTTGCTGTTTTCTATCTCTATCCTTATTCTTCCCTTTCACCTACCTCAAACACAAACATCTTGCTAGATTTTAATATATGCCTAAAGCAATCTTAAAAGTCCTAATCCTTTCTGAAACAGACTAAGACATAAATACACACATACATGTAACAGTTAATACACATACATATATGAACTCTGTCCCTTCTCAAAACCATAATGAAAGCCAAACATGTTTTTCCCACACACAAACCTTATCATTTTAGGTTCAAGACCTGGAATAAAGAATTTTTATAACTCCTCTCTCCCTGGAACATGGGGTATTTTCTTTGAAGTTTTCATCAAGACAAAGTTCACACAAAACACAAGTCCATCTTTCAATTTTAGCAACACTGTACATAATAATTCCATTTCAACTACTGTAATTTTGACTCTGCCATCTTGGTCCCACTCATTTCTTCTATCCCCTTTCAGTGGGTATACATATACTACCTCCAAACAATTCTTCCTAAAATGCAGCTTTCCAAAAACCGTGACACCTGGTTTTATTTACCACTGTCTGCCAAATATGGTCTCAACTCAGAAGCAATCCAATAAAGATCCTCTCAGGCAGGCCTGATTCACTTCTCCTACTAGTTACATTACTTTTATTTGACTTCTGTCACTATTTGTGCCATTCTTAGTAAGTTGTATTTCCACTGATTTACCTTAGAATTTCTTGTACCTCATCTCAACTATGGATAACAAACTAGAAATTTTAAAACTATCACACATTTACTAAACAGCATTTTCCAAACATGGGAAAGTGTTTAGAACAATGATGAAAAATAGGTCCTTTCCTTTCCCCCGCTAGCCTATCTAGGACCTGACTCTAATAAGAATAAATATTTAGGTACTTAGAAAGAACAGTGACATTTTAATGAAATAATCATTTAAGACTATTTCGGCTGGGTTTAGATTCTTTTTTTTTTTTTTAGAGACAGAGTCTCATTTTGTCACCTCGGTAGAGTGCCGTAGCATCACAGATCACAGCAACCTCCAGCTCTTGGGCTTAGGCGATTCTCTTGCCTCAGCCTCCCAAGTAGCTGGGACTACAGGCTCCCGACGCCAATGCCCAGCTATTGTTTTGTTGCAGTGTGGCTACGGCTGGGTTTGAACCTGCCACCCTTGGTATATGGGGTCGGCGCTGCCCATTTGGCCGGGTTTATTTCAAGAATTTAGGCTACAACTTACCCAATTGGGGCTCAGTGCCTGTAGCTCAAGAGGCTAAGGCACCAGGCACATACACCAGAGCTGGCGAGTTCAAATCCAGCCCGGGTCTGCCAAACAACAATGACAACTACAACCAAAAAATAGCCGGGTGTTGTGGCGGGTACCTGTAGTCCCAGCTACCTGAGAGGCTGAGGCAAGAGAATCGCTTAAGCCCAGGAGTTGGAGGTTGCTGTGAGCTGTGAAGGCACAACACTCTCCCCAGGGCTACAACTTGAGGCTCTGTCTCAAAAAAAAAAAGAAACGTAACTCAACTACTGTAAGTTCCTATAATTTGCTAACCTTAGTGACTATATAGACAGTGTGAACAATCTTTGGATATATTACGCCAACAACCATTTTAAGCCCATGAGGAAAGTATAGAATACTCAAGTGACTTTGACTATCCATAGTAAAACATAAATTCCAGATGCTGTGGTTTTAAAATATCTAAGAATTACAGAGGGGCAGCACCTTGGCTCAGTGGGTAGGGTGCCAGCCCCATATACCAAGAGTGGCGGGTTCAAACCAGGCCCCAGCCAAACTGCAACAAAAAAATAGACAGGCGTTGTGGCGGGCACCTATAGTCCCAGCTACTTGGAAGGCTGAGGCAAGAGAATTGCCTAAGCCCAGGAGTTGGACGTTGCTGTGAGCTGTGTGACGTCACAGCACTCTACCGAGGGTGACAGAGTAAGACTCTGTCACTAAAAAGAATTACAGAGGTACTAAAATAAAACAAGTATTATTATTTTCAGAACCATGCAAGGCACAAAACAAAAAAGCCATACACAAACACAAATGTGCTTACGTTTAAATATTCTGATTTCGGCCAGGCACAGTGAGCTCAGTGGCTCACGCCTATAATCCTAGCACTCTGGGAGGCCAAGGCAAGTGGTTTCCCTGAGCTCACAGGTTTGAGACCAGCCTGAGCAAGAGCAAGACCCCGCCTCTGAGAATAGCCACGCATTGTAGCAGGCACAAGTAGTCCCAGCTACTTGGAGGCTGAGGCAAGAGAATCACATGTGTCGAAGAGTTTGAAGTTGCTGTGAACTGTGACACAAAAGCACTCTACTGAGTGTGACAAAAATAAAAATATTCTAATTTTTATATAATAACAATACAACATAAGGAAAGTTAAAACAAATGTAAAATTGGAAAATACATGCAACTTGGGGCTGAGCGCCCGTAGCACAGTGGTTACGGTGCCAGCCACATATAAAGCTGGCACGGTTGAACCCGACCTGGGCCAGCTAAATAACAACGACATCTGTAACAAAAAAATAGCTGGGCGTGGCAGTGCACATAGGTAGGTGGGTAGGGTGCCGGCCACATACACCCAGACTGGAGGGTCCAAATGCAGCCTGGGCTTGCTAAACAACAATGACAACCGTAAGAAAAAAATAGCCAGGCGTTGTGGCGGGCGCCCGTAGTCCCAGCTACTTGGGAGGCTGAGACAAGAGAATCACTTAAGCCCAAGAATTTGAGGTTGCTGTGAGCTATGACGCCACGACACTCTATCGAAGGCGATACAGTGATACTGTCTCAAATAAAAAAAAACAAAACCCAAATCAAGAAACATTAAAATCCGTGGGGAAGGAAATAAATGAAGGCCCCAGCCAGCAAGACCAATAAGCTGACTAAACTGAAACTTGTACAGGTTAATCAGAAAGGACACTGTCAACTGTGTTTCTTGGAAATAGAATAACAGACAATAACACAATCTGTCTTAAAACTTTCATAGTGTTCTATATATATTACCTTTCCTGATCTCCTAGGTTCTAGAATTTGACACTTCTCACAGAAATAATATAGAAAGGCTGGGCACCCGGACCACAGTGGTTACGGCACCAGCCACCTACACCAAAGCTGGAGGGTTTGAACCCAGCCCGGACCAGCTAAACAACAATAACAAATACAACAAAAAATAACCAGGCATTGTGGTGGGCACCTGTAGTCCCAGGTACTTGGGAGGCTGAGGCAAGAGAATCACTTAAGCTCAAGAGTTTGAGATTGCCGTGAGCTGTGATGGCATTGTACTCTACAGAGGGTGACATACTAAGATGCTGTCTCAAAGAAAAAAAAAAAAAGAACACAGAAAGATATTCAAAGTTGTTCACTGACCACTACATGAAATGAAGTAAACTGGAAACCACCTAAAAAATTATCATCTATATAGAAGTAGTTAATTACAATACATGCTTTCAACCTAACACTATGCCAAAAGAAAAATGAGCTGGGTAATACATGTATTAGCACAGAAAGATGCTGATTAAGCAGATTTAAAAAAAAAAAAAAAAAAAAAAAAAGCAGCTAACATTTACTGAAATCTCAACATACACCAGGTAGTGTGTCAAGCACTTTACATTATTCGTAATTTTCCCTACCAACTCCTCTATTAATCATCTCCACTTTATAGATGAAGAAACTAAGACAAAGTTTGCCTAAATTCCCTAGGTCAAGATATAAACCCAGGTATCTGATTCCATAGCCTATAATAAAAACCTATACTGAGGTGCCTCTATACATCTTTCATAATATGTAGTATATTTTTTTGTGGGCAGTGCCTGTGGTTCAGTGAGTAGGGCGTCCCATATACCCAGCCTTGGCCAAATTGCAACAAAAAATAGCCAGGCATTCTGGCGTGCACCTGTAGTCCCAGCTACTCAGGAGGCTAAGGTTAGAGAATCGCCTAAGCCCAAAAGCTGGAGGTTACTATGGGCTGTGACACCATGACACTCTACCGAGGGCAACAAAGAAAGACTCTGTCTCTAAAATAAATAAATAAACAAAAATAAAATAAAAAATCTTGAAACTAGAGATCATCATCCATAATTGAAGTATCTCAGGAATGGAAAACCAAACATCATGTTCTCAGTAATTAAGTGCTAATAAATGGGTACACACAGGCACAAGGTGATATAAAGCACATGAGAAACCAAGAAAGGGGAAGGGCAGGAAAGTTGTGTACAGGATAAAAACCTAGTGGGTACAATGAGCACTATACCATTTTGGTGATGGGCAAATCAAAAGCCCGAGTTTAAATATTACACAGGATAACCATGTAACAAAAAACACTGTACCCTCTTCAGTAATGTTTTGAAATAAATAACTTATAAAAGACTCCACCTGAACTCCAACTGGTCTCATATTTGACTCAAAGCATTTTTTATAAATTTGCTTAAATATAACTCAAGGTGAACTGTAGTTGTAATGTTAACTTAAAGCTGACTTACTTACCAAGGAACAGAACACTGATGACCAAAACATTTTTAAAGTAATCAAGCCACAAGAGTTTCCCCTTGAGAAAAGAGAAAATGAGGTAAAAACTAAGAAATGAATAGGCTCATAAATTTCACTCCAATGTCTAAACAAACATGGTTCTAGATAATCAACCAAATATGGTTATCGCTTACTAGAATGAGACTAGAACAAGGAATCCAGAGCTAACTTAAGACCCAATCTACAACATATATCTTTAAGACCCTGGTCAAGGAGCTACTATGAGCCTCAATTAACCAACTTTAAGGGGAAAAAATAAGTTCTGCAATGCTGTTGATTCATAAATATACTGAGATTGTACATTTAAAAGCTGGTGACTGATAACAACATTGCACGTACAGCATAATACACACTCAAAAAATGAGAAACAGAATCCAACTGGTCTCATTTTTGACTCAAAGCACTTTGTAAAATTTGCTTAACTATAACTCAAGGTGAACTGTAGTTATGTTAACTTAAAGCTGACTGACTTACCAAGGAAAAGAACACTCTGATGAACCAACACATTTTTAAAGTAATTTCAAGCCAGAGTTTCTCCTTGAGAAAAGAGAAAATGAGGTAAAAACTAAGAACTGAACAGGCTCATAAATATACTTTATTCCAATGTCTTCCTCCCAACTTCTCTTTCAAAAAGCATGAACTGAGGCTGGGCTCAATGGCTCACACCTCTAATCCTAGCACTCTGGGAGACCAAAATGGGTGGAATGCCTGAGCTCAGGAGTTCGAGACCAGTCTAAGCTAAAGGGAGGAGACCTCATCTCCCCTAAAAACTAGCTGGGCACTGTGATGGGTGCCTGTAGTCCCAGCTACTTAGGAGGTGTAGACAAGAGGACAACCTGAGTTTAGGAGTTTGAGGTTGCTTGCTGTGAACTATCATGCCACAGAATGATAGGCAACAGAGAGAAACTGTTTCCATACACACACACAAAAAATCATGACCTGAAAACATCACATTCCAAAATTACAACCCAACCAACATTGAGCAGCAAGACACTACACAATCTCCAAATCTTAAAAATCTTGACATTCAAAACCTCCCAGACTTAGAAATTACCTTTCCTAAAGGTTATCTATTACACTGTTTTTCATTAAGGAGAGACAGAGTCTCGGCAGCGCCAGCCACATACACTGAGGCTGGCAGGTTTGAACGCAGCCCAGGACAGCTAAAACGACAACTGCAACAAAAAAATAGCTAGGCGTTGTGGTGGGCGCTTGTAGGCCCAGCTACTCGGGAGGCTGAGGGAAGAGAATCACTTGAGTCCAGGAGTCAAAACAAAAACAAACAAAAAAACCCACCAAAAAAGGAGAGAGTCTCATTTCGTTGCCCTCGGTAGAGTGCTGTGACGTCTTAACTCATAGCAACCTCAGACTCCTGAACTCAAGCGATTCTCTTGCCTCAACCTCAGCTGGGATTAGAGGCGCCTGCCACAATGCCAGACTATATTTAGAGGTGGGGTCTCACTCTAGCTCAGGCTACTCTCAAACTCAATAGCTCAGGGGATCTACCCACCTCGGGCCCCCCAGAGTGTTGGATTACAGGAGTGAGCCACTGTACTCAGCCCAAAAGTTTTTTAAATCGTGTGGGTGGGAGGTGGGATGTTCAATCCTCCAGACTGTGTTCAAAAATCACCACATTTATGTACACAGCTATGATTTAATAATAATTTTTTTAAAAAAACCACCACAAATGTTGCAAAGAGGCAACTCACATCACCACTGGAAATAGCCTACTTCAACTTGGGGCAGCTGTTCTCAAAAAGCAGTTCTCAAGTTTTCAAACTTTTTATCTCAGGACACTTTTACAACTCTTAAAATGTACTACCACTCCTCCCAAAGAATGGACTACAGCTACCAATAATTATCACATTGGAAGTTATAACTGAAAATCTTTTTAACTTAACTCATTTGAATAACAAAAAACTCGTAACATGTTAACATACATAACTTTAAAAAAAACTTAGTAAGAATACATTCTTCATTTTCGCAACTCTAATTCTGGCTAAAGCAAGGGAGGGCTAGATTTCATACCTGCTTCTACATTCAATCTGTCACAATAAATCATCTTGGTTGTAAACCTGCCATCAAACTGACATTTTAAAACCCTATTCAAATTATGGACTGTCTTACATTACATCAGTGCTCAAGTGGTAATTTTTAAAGATTAGTTACAATATGAAAGCTAAAACAATAAGTTAGCTTTGAACTATGCTACATTAAAGTATGATTTACCTTGCACTTTGAACCTGCCTTTAACCCACCTATGTTTTTAAGACATCATAATTGGTCGTTTGGGAAATATGGGTTCATTGAATTACATGTACCTTCCAAATATTAGCTCTCATGCAATATCAACAACTATATTCATTAATCTCAGAAACATCTTAAGTATTACAAAGCTGTCAAGCTCAAAATGAAGAAACAAGCTTTCCAAATTCTGATTTTTGCTTCCAAGCTGAAACTTTTCAATGGCCACAAATACTGTCAGTTGTTTTCCTTGAAGTCACAGGCTCCCTGTATCTTCAAATAAATGTCTGCTAAATACTCAAGTATGAATATCCACAATTCATCATTAGCTCTCAGATAAAACTGGAGGTGCATGAAAAAAACACGAGCTCACAAATCAAATCATACAAGTCATCTTCCTCAAAACCACCATTCTACTTTCCAGTATGCAGCTTTTCGTGTACTGCATATCATAAAGATAAACCCAAAGATCAAGAATTGGGTGCCTTCTATGGCTCAGTGAATAGGGCCCCGGCCCCATATACCGAGGCTGGCGGGTTCGAACCCAGCCCTGGCCAAACTGCAACAAAAAAACAGCCTGGCCTTGTGGGGAGCGCCTATAGTCCCAACTACTTGGGAGGCTGAGGCAAAAAACCAAGAGCTGGAGGTTGCTGTGAGCTGTGACTCCGTAACACTCTACAGAGGGTGACAAAGTGAAACTCTGTCTCAAAAAAAAAAAAAAAAAAAAAAAAAGAATTAATAAAATTTACATTCTCTTACTGCTTCACCAAAGATCCCTTTTAACTGCGTGCAGTAGTGAAGAAACACAAAGACTACGTACAAAATAGACCCTCTCCTTTACTGTTCCTAAAGCACAAGTAGCATTACCCACCACTGCTTTTGCATCATCAGTCAACAGAATAAAACAAACAAAACATCTCAGTACTATGAAAAAAGTCTGGATCCTCAAGTACTCTCTAAAAGCCATCTCAGCGAACCCTTCCAAAGCATCCACAAGTCACCCTCTGAGAACCACTGCTACCCAGTATTTACCACCCACCAGGTCACAGTTCTGTTAAGACTGCAAGAGACTACTCCAGCCGGGTGCAGTGGCTCACGCCTGTAATCCTAGCACTTTGGGAGGCCAAGGCAAGTGGATGCCAAGCCAGAGCTCACAGGTTCGAGACCAGCCTGAGCAAGAGCGAGACCCCATCTATAAAAATGGCCAGGCTTCGTGACAAGCACCTGTAGTCCCAGCTACTCGGGAGGCTGAGGCAAGAGAAATCTCTTAAGCCAAAGAGTTTGAGGTTGCTGTGAGCTATGACGCCACAGTACTCTACTGAGGGCGACAAAGTGAGACTCTGTCTTCCCCCACCCCCCCAAAAAAATAGACTACTCCAATTACCTTTCTTCTGACAGCCCCTGCAAACATTTGGGAGAAAAGCTATTGTGTCCCCTAGGTCTGGTTAAACATCTTTTTCCTTCAACATTCTACCAATGCAGCATTTAATATTATCTATCATTTAATAGATCACTGAATGATACGGTTTACTCTCCTTTATGTTGTTGTTTTGTTTGTTTGTTTGTTTTTAATTACAAGTGTAATACCCAGAACTGAGCTAATACATATCCAGGGGTCCTCAAACTGCGGCCCGTGGGCCACATGAGGCGGTGTGATTGTATTTGTTCCCGTTTTGTTTTTTTACTTCAAAATAAGATATGTGCAGTGTGCATAGGAATTTGTTTATAGTTTTTTTTTTAAACTATAGTCCGCCCCTCCAACGGTCTGAGGGACAGTGAACTGGCCCCCTATTTTAAAGTTTGAGGACCCTTGAGTCAGTGGAGTAAGGCAAAAATGCAAACATAGTTTTTGTAAGGGCATTACGTTTTATATGAATAAAATGGTTCTCAACCAGGGTACATTTGGCAGTATGTGGAGACATTTATGGTTGTCATTACTGGAGAGATGGAGGGTAGGGCTCCTTGATATAGAATAGTAGATAGAGGCTTGGCACCTGTAGCTCAGTAGCCAGGGCGCCAGCCACATACACGGCAGCTGGTGGGTTTCAACCCAGCCTGGGCCTGCCAAACAACAACAACTACAACCAAAAAATAGCCAGGTGTTGTGGCAGGCGCCTGTACTCCCAGCTACTTGGGAGGCTAAGGCAAGAGAATCGCTTAAGCCCAAGAGTATGAGGTTGCTGTGAACTGTGACGTCACAGCACTCTACCGAGGGCAACACAATGAGACTGTCTCAAAAAAAAAAAAAAAAAAAAAAAAAATAGTACCTAGAGGCTGAGGAGACCCTGCAATACAAGGACAGTCCCCTGCAAGGAATTTTCTGGCCTGTCAATAGACCCTAGGTGAGAAATCCTGTATTAATAGACTTAAGTCTATCAAAATCTTTGGAAGCTGCCAGGTATGGTGGCTCATGCCTTAAACCTAGCACTCTCGTGAGACCAAGGCAGGTAGATTGCTTGAGCTCAGGAGACCAGCCTGAGCAAGACTGAGACACTGTCTCCATTAAAAATAGAAAAACTAGTTCAGCATGGTAGTGGGCACCTGCAGTACCAGCTACTTATGAGGCTGAGGCAAGAGGATCTCGTGTCCAAGACTTTGAGGTTGCTTTGTGTGCTGTAATGCCACAGCACCCTACTCAGGGTGACGCAGTGACACTCTGTCTCAAAAAAAATAATCTTTGGAAGCTTCACACCCGGGACTCTTAAGTCATACCACCATTTCAAAATCATATATGTAATCACATACGAAATTTAGGCAAAACATGGACTCTTGATCAAAATGCTTTATAACATTCTAAACTTCAATAATTTTTATTTAATTCATCCTCACAACTCACCTATGGTCCATGCCATAACCCCACTTACTCTGCCAAATCTAACAAGATAGGCACACTAAAAATGAAAGTCAAAGTACAATATAGCAGCCAGGTGTGGTGGCTCACACCTGTAATCCTAGCACTTTGGCAAGCCAAGGTGGGTAGATTGTCTGAACTCAGAGGAGTTCAAGACCAGTCTGAGCAAGAGCTAGACACCAGTTCTAAAAAATAGCCATGCATTGTGGCGGGTGCTTATAGTCCCAGCTACCTAGGAGGCGGAGGCAAGAGGATGGCTTGAGCCCAAGAATTTCAAACTGCTGTGAGCTATGACACCAGAGCACTCCACTTAGGGCTACAAAGTGAGACCCTCTCTCAAAAAAACCCCCCACAATATAGCTAGGAAATCACAATTCAACATGTCAAAGAAACAAAATAATTGACAGGGTGGCACCAGAACACAAAAGTAAATTGATGAGGAAGAAGGTCTATTTTTCTTTAACTAAACAGTCTTTTGTCTGTTGTTCACTTATTAAAAGAATAATAGTACATTTAGAGTTAAAATGAGGGCCATCTCAAAATCTAAGTGGAAGGAAAGGAAGAGATACCTAATGAAAAACTGGCAATACAGCTCAAATTTCAAGAAACACAATGAAAAACAGATATGTGTGTAAATCTGCAGGTCCGTATTCCATTTTATACATCTGAACCAACAAAGAAAATGAAGCACTTTAGGTGTTTAATGGAAATTTATACCTTTCTCCCTCAAAGAATGTTAAGAAAAAGTACAAATATACAAAAATACTTTTAATATCTAGAAGACACAAATTATTTGTTACTTCTTCACTGAAGCCTTTTCTTTAAAGTGTACATTTCCTATCATTTTTAATGCTGATGTGATTATCATAAAGAGAAGACCCTTTTCAAAAACTGCAAAAATATAAAAGCTAACAAGGTCACTACATGGCATCACTGCAAACATTTAAGTTTATTTTAAATCCTATTCAACTGAGATATGCCACAAAAATCTTTACATTCAATTCTCTCATTGCCTCTTTTTACCATCCCATGAAATGACAACGCAATTAACAGGGACCCTGCAAATACCAAGATTTTAGATCTGTATATTTAAGCCTATTTAAGTGTTCTCATCACATAAGAAGTAACAGGAATAACATTTTAACAGTAAAATGACAGGGGTGGGGGTTACGCATGAGAAGGCCAGCACTCTTTTAAAAATACCATGTAAAAGGCAAAAGATGCCACTGTGGCTGGTGTCAAAGTTAAGGGTCTCACCAGTAAAGAGAAACACACAAACATACACATTACTGTAAATCTATAATTCATGACATTTGTGAAAAAGAAATCGTCCTAAAAAAATAAGAACCTTGAAGTACTACATTAGTTATCTGGAAGGCATAAAGACCTTTATCTTGGATTTAATTTAAGCATAACTTTCATGCTTTATTTAGGGGCTACTAAGATGATGAAAACACCCTCTCCTTTCAAAGGGGCACTTTTTATATGTACATCAATCTTGAAACATGGAAGAAATGCAGTCTCACTATTTAGGCCTATACGCATAACAAAAAAAAAAAAAAAAAAAAAAAATCTGTAATCTACTTTTTGATCCCAATAATGACTTGTCAAAATTACATCACATTCTCAAAAAGGGAGAGTAAAAAAACTGTTGTAGAACCCTCTAAAAGGAAAAAAAAGGTAAGAAATATGAATGTAGGAATTATTAGAAAGCATAAATATAACTTTAACACAACAATCAGAAAAACATTCCAGTACACATGAAAGGAGAAAGCAAAGTAAAATCCGGTAACCCCATCAAAAAAAAAAACAGGGAAAGCAAAACACAGCACAACACGTTTCGGAGGGGACCGTGGGAAGCACCCACCCCTTACCGTAAATACATACTGGGGAAGACTGGGGTGAGCATGAGGGGAAAGAGCCCAAATAGCGGGGCCCAACGCTCCAGACAGGGCCTTTAACTCGCGCTCGTGCATCTGGGACAAGGAAAACAGAAAGGCGCACAACATGGGAATCTTGGCAATGAGAGGAAGAGAAGACCAAGCGGAGGGAGAGCGAGACCAGAGCACAGAAATGGGCCAGAGAGGCGCCAAGGGCGAGACCGCACCCCGAGTGCGGATCCGCGTGGAGTAGGCCTTCTCTCCGCGCCGCCCAACACCGTTTTGTTTTTACAAGGATTTTTTTTCTACTTTTTTTTTTTTTTTAAACAGGGCGGAGAAGCTGAGGTATAAGCAGAGTGAAGGTCCCTCCGGCTGTTCCGGCCCGACGGCAGCTGACCCAGCCAGGAAGGGTGGGAGAACGCGGGAACCCCGCTGAAAGGGGAAGTCCGGCGGCGAGCGGCAGAGGAAACAGGAAGGGCCGCAGCTCGGGCTGCCCCCCGCACCGGGCAAGGTCTGGCTCCGGCGCGCCCCCTCCTCTCCCTCTCCCTCCTCCTCCCCGGACGCCCCCAAGGCCCAGCAGGCGTGCGAGAGAAAACAGAATACAAATCACTTACAACGGCATCGTCTCCTGCGCCGGCACCGCCCAGTCACTTCCCCCCCGCTACCGCCGCCGCTGCCACCCTGGGCATGATCCACTAAGGCGGGAGGGAGGGGGGGGCCTGCCTCAGCCCTGGGTCCAACCCCACTCCCGCACCCGCTCCCGCCGCTTTAAGCGCTTCTCCTCCTTCCCCTTCGTCCTAACATGGCGCCCGAGCGCTACCACAGCAACGTTCTAGAACCGCTGACGCCGCCACGCACGCCATGCGTGCGCCTGCGCACCAGCCGCCCGCCGCCGCGAAACCTCTCGGGAATCGTAGTTCGTGGGGCGGCCGACGACCTGGCAATTTCGACCCGGATACTTTCACTCTTTGTGGTAGGTGTTGGATGAAGGGTGCTAGTGGTCAGGGAGGCTCTGGGCAGCAGACTGTCCCTCGGGCAAGGACGCTTTCGTCGGCAACGCGTCCTGGATTGCGCGAAGAACTCAAAGAGACCCAAGGTCCACGAGGAGCCGCTTCCGGTGCATTGTGAGGTCCCGCCTTTCTGCCACCTGCGGTCCCGGCGGCTGTGGAGGCGCTTCCTGGGGGACCCGCGCGGCTGGGGGGGCGCCCGCGGGGTGCACTGTGCACTATCTCGAAGCGCGGGGCTTAGAACAGGGTCACGTGGGTCACTGCCTTAGGTTGGAACAGGTTATTCAACCGCTTCGTGCTTTGTACTGCAAAGTAGGAGTATTGCCTGCTTGGTAGAGCTGTAGTGTCTGTTTAACATGGTAATGCATGGTAAGCTTTAGTTCACAGCTTAGTGCAGAAATGATACTAGGACTCCCTCTATTCACACCAGACTGAGTCCAACGAAAAGGAGCTTTTCATCTATTTTGCCTACCAGCGAATTCCTGATGCCTATATGTAGGCCCTCAAGAACGTGTGTTTGTTGAATGAATAAATATGCAGGATAGGATCATGATGACAGCGAGATTTGGAACACGAGCTAATTTTACTCGCGCTAATTTTCCAAATGGCGCACTGGAATTTCTTGATAAAGTTGTCCTTCAACAGAAACATTCAAGACAGTAACCACTAGGATTTTAGCAAAGATTATTTTGTTTGTTTTGAGACAGTCTCACTTTGTCACCCATGGTAGAATGCTGTGGCGTCTCAGGTCACAGCAACCTCAAACTCTTGGGCTCAAGCGATTCTCTTTGCCTCAGCCTCTCAAGTAGCTGGGACCACAGGTACTCGCCACAATGCCTGGCTATTTTTTGTTGCAGATTGGCCGGGGCTGGGTTTGAATCCGCCACCCTCGGTATGTGGAGCTGACGCCCTACTCAGTGAGCCACGTGGCTACAGGCGCCCGCCCCAAGGCCCTGCTATATTTAGAGGTGAGGGTCTCGCTCTTACTCAGGCTGGTCTTGAACCTGTGAGCTCAAGCAATCCACCCACCTGGGCCTGAGTCTGGCCCACAGTGCTTAGCTAGTTTTTGTATTTTTAGTAGAGACAGGGTCTCACTCAGGTAGTTCTCCAACTCCTGAGCTCAAGCAATCCGCGCACCTCGGCCTCGCGTGAGAAGTGATAGAATTACCGCCCGGCCCAGGAAAGATTATTTTGTCCATAATTTCCCTGAGGCTGTTTCCAGCTGTTATTCTCTCTGCCATTTGAGAAAGTGCCTGAGGCACAACCTCTACTTATATTCCTTCTCTCTTCAAATTAGAATGCATTCAGACTTGTAAGATACCATACAGAAAGCTAATGAGGGACGGGGTGGGGGGTGGGAGGGGCAGGAAAAGGAAGGAAATCAAATAAATATGAGGAAGCCACATTAACCAAAATTCAAAATCTTTACATATAGTTTCATAAGCCTGAGTTCTCAGCTGACCTAAAATATGTTAATATGCAGTTGTAAATCCTCAGAATTTGACATGGATTTTTGTTTGTTTGTTTGTTTGTTTTTTGAGACAGTCTCAATATGTCACCCTGGGTAGAGTGACCTGGGGTCACAGCTCATAACAACCTCAAACTCTTGGGCTTGAGCGATTCTCTTGCCTCACTCTCCCAAGTAGCTGGGACTACAGTCACCAGACACAAGACCCTTTTAGAGACGGAGTCTCCCTCTAGCTCAGGCTGATCTCCAACCTGTGAGCTCAGGCAGTCCACCCACCTCAGCCTCCCAGAGTGCTAGGATTATAGGCCTGAGCAACCTCGTCTGGCCCAGGATTTTTCCTTTTTACACAGAAAAAAAAGTGTCTGACTCAGAGCCCTGAGTCAGGGCTCAGAGTGCTAGGATTATAGGCCTGAGCAACCTCGTCTGGCCCAGGATTTTTCCTTTTTACACAGAAAAAAAAGTGTCTGACTCAGAGCCCGAAGCTCACTGAGTAGGACACCAGCCACATATACTGAGGATGGCAAGTTGGAGCCTGACCCGTTTGCTAAACAACAATGACAACTGCAACCAAAACACAGCCGGATGTTGTGGTGGGCACCTGTAGTCTCAGCTGCATGGGAGGCTGAGGCAAGAAATCAAGTAAGCCCAAGAGTTGGAGGTTGCTGTGAGCTGTGATGCTACAACACTCTACAAAGGGCAACATAATGAGACTGTCTCAAAAAAAAGAAACAAAAAGTGTCTGGTGGCACTAGCGTTCTAGGACTAATAGTTTAGAATGGGAAAACCTCAGGATCTAAACCTGTACTTTTTTTTTTTTTGAGGCAGAGTCTTTCTTTGTCGCCCTCAGTAGAGTGCTGTGGCGTCATAGCTCACAGCAACCTGAAACTCTCGGGCTTAAGTGATTCTCTTGCCTCATCCTTCCAAGTAGCTGGGACTACAGGTGCCCACCACAACACCTGGCTATTTTTAGAGCCAAGGTCTTGTTCTGGCTCAGGCTGGTCTAAAACCTGTAAGCTCGGGCAATCCACCCAACTCGGTCTCCCAAGTACTAGGATTGCAGGCTAAACCTGCACTGTCCAGTATTATATAGCCTTTTGGCACTTTTGGTTATTGACCACCTGAAATGAGGCTAATCCATTTAAGATGTGCTGTAAATACAAAATACACAGATTTCATTCAGCACAATGGAATGTGAAGTACCATACTGATAATTTTCTACAATGAATACAGATCAAAATAATGTTTTGGATGTATTGCATTAAAGAAAATATTTTTTTCCTAACTTTCTGATATGTGGCCACTAGAAAAATTTCAATTATATATGTAGCCCTCATTTCTGTTGAATAGCACTGATCTGGAGACAGACGTATTTGATTCTCTAAAGTTAGCAAATTATAGGAACTTATAGTATTTGAGCTAGCTTTGCAATTATTAGACTTAGACCAAGGTAGTTTATTTTTTTTTCTTTCTTTTTTTTTTTTTTTTTTTTTTTGAGACAGAGCCTCACGCTGTCACCCTGGGTAGAATGCCATGGCATCACACCTCACAGCAACCTCCAACTCCTGGGCTCAAGAGATTCTCCTGCCTCCACCTCCCAAGTAGCTGGGACTACAGGTGCCTGCCAATGCCCAGCTTTTTGTTGTTGTTGTTGTTGCAGCCATCATTATTGTTTGGCAGGCCTGGGCTGGATTCAAACCCACCAGCTCAGGTGTATGTGGCTGGCGCCTTAGCCGCTTAAGCCACAGGCACTGAGCCGACATATTTGATTCTTAATTCTTCCATTTTGTCCCTTAGTCTCTTGTCATTAAGGCTTTCATTGAAGACCCAGTAGCATATTTGTCCTTAAAAGGTTAAAAATCAAAGATACACATTTTCCAGAAAAATCAATAACATATTAAAGCTGTGTGGCTCAGCGCCTATAGCTCAGTGGCTAGGAGCTGGCGGCTTTCTAATCCAGCCAGGGCTTGCCAAACAACAATGACAATTACAACCAAAAAATAGCTGGGCGTTGTGGCAGGTGCCTGTCATCCCAGCTACTTGTGAGGCCGAGGCAAGAGAATCGCTTAAGTCCAGGAGTTTGAGGTTGCTGTGAGCTATGACACTATGGCATTCAACCCAGGGCAACAGCTTGAGACTCTGTATCAAAAAAAAAAAAAAAAAAAAAAAAAAGAATTAAAGCTGTGGACATAAACATTGCTCATAAAGATATCCACAAATTATATACTTTATGAATTAAAGAGGTTTTGACTCATGCTGTCCTCTGCCAGACATCTCAGAAGGCAGTGAAAAAGAGATAGACGTTAATTCTCCTTGCTTTAAGTCTGAAGTTATATCAAACCATTTTTGTTACCCCTTCCATAGAATGAGGCAGCTCATTCTAGAAATATTAAGATCTCTTAGCTTTAATTTTCAGTCTATAGTTGCATCAAACTTTTTTTTTTGTTTGTTTGTTTTTTGAGATAGAGTCTCACTTTGTCACCCCCAGTAGAGTGCCCTAGCATCACAGCAACCTCAAACAAACTCTTTCTCTTGCCTTAGCCTCCCAAGTAGCTGGGACTACAAGGTGCCCACCACAAGGCCCTGCTATTTTATTAGAGATGAGGTCTCACTCTGGCTTAGGCTGGTCTCAAACTCATGAGCTGTGATGACACAGCATTCTACTGGGTAACCAAGTGAGACTCTGTCTCAAAAAAAAAAAAAAAAAAAAAAAAATCATACTTGGCTCGGTGCCTGTTGCTTAAACGGCTAAGGTGCCAGCTATATGCACCAGAGCTGGTGGGTTCAAATCCAGCCTGGGCCTGCCAAATAACAATGACAACTGGAACCAAAAAATAGCCGGGTGTTGTGGCAGGTGCCTATAGTCCCAGTACTTGGGAGGCTGAGGCAAGAGAATCACTTAAGCCCAGAAGTTGAAGGTTGCTCTGAGCTGTGATGTAACAGTACTCTACCCAGGGTGACAGCTTAAGGCTCTGTCTCAAAAAAGAGGAACCATACTTGAAAATAAACTTATAACAGGTAACTTTAGAAATATCCTGATAGAAAAAGTTAGGACTTGGTAAGTGGACAGGAGGAGAAAAATGGAATATCAGATAGATGGAACAATTTGAGAAAATAGAAAAGTGAAAATAAATTGTATTTGAAGAAAGGGAGACTTCAAGTAATTAAACCACAAGGTATGTAGTAGAGAGTGGAAATAAAGCTGGAGGGTTAAGTGAGTGACAGAAGATAAGACCTTCGTTCAATAAATGGTTATGACATGCCTGCCATCCCCCATTACTGTGCTCACCTGGGGGAATGATTTTCCACTTTGAAAAATAAAATCCGTGATCCACGTAGACCTTGTAAAAGGGGAGGTAGTGAGGCAGATAAATCCCTGATTAGATAAACACACAAGGAAATTACAGATTATGGTAAGTGCCATAAGTAAAAAAGCCAAGTGATGGAATTATGGGGGAGGTCAACCTCAGATATAGTGGTGATGATCAACTTCAGGTAGACAAGGCTTTTCAGAGGAGCTGACCTTTGAACTGAGACCAGAAGCTAATTATGAGATATTTAGATGTTATGTTTTTGTAAGTGGGGGAGTCACTGAAAGTTTTAAAACAGGAGTGAAATTACATTTATAGTATCAGAAAGACCACTCTGAAAGTGTAAGGAATGAATTTGAACTAAGAGAGGTTCTGAAGCTGGAAGATTAGGTGTAGGAGATCTTGCAGCTGTCAGGTGAGAGATGATGAAGCTTGAAATGAGGACTTAAAAGAAGGGACCAAGGTAAGATTTTAGGAGGCACAGTTAATCCTGGATATGAGAGTTGATGGAGTAGAACAAGATAAAGATGATTTCAAAGGTTATTAGGGTGCAGAGGTGACGGTGCATGAAGCTAGCAGTAAATGAAATAGGAAGCAGAGGATGGTAACTGATGTCGATGTGATCAGATTAGTTAGATATGCCTTGATTTTGAAGGGACATTCAGAAATGTCTATAAGGCAATTGAAAATATGCTTCAAGGCTAGGGAGAAAAATCTGGACTGGAAATAGAGATTATAAACTCTGAACGCGAGAATCATGTCTTGGAGTCTTATTTCAGTTCTAGAAGAATTTTACATAATCCTAGCAACTCCCACTCAAGTTTCACAAATGAATAATGACTTAGATGTTCACAGATCATGTTTAGGACACAAAGATATAACTGTTTATTACCCTCACTTTACTTATCCTCAGAGCCCCTACCTGCACCTCCCTCTAGCTACTAAACGGTGCCTATTTTCTACTAACTTCTGAGAAGGGGGATGATGGGGTCTCTGTCTCTGAGACTGGAACAGAATAGCACAATCATAATTCCCTGCAAACTCAAATACTTACATTCAAGTGGTCCTCTGCTTTAGCCTCCCAAGTAGCTAGGACTACAGGTATGCACCAGCACAACTGGCTAATATTTTAATTTTTATAGAGATGGGGCCTTATTGTGTTTCCCACCACTATGGTCTTGAACTCTAGGCCTCACATGATCCTCCAACCTCAGCCTCCCAAAGTGTTGGGATTATAGGCATAAGCAATCCTGCCAGATGTGTAATGATATTTTAAGTAACCCCTTATCCGTGGAAGATATGTTTCAAGGCCTCCAGTGGATGCCTGAAACCTCAGATAGTACTGAACACTGTATACTGTTTTTTCCTACACACATGTACCTATGACAAAGTAAGATTTATAAATTAGGAAGGGGTAGAAGATTAACAACAATGACTAATAATAAAATAGAATAATTATAATAATATGTCAACATCACTGTTCTTGCACTTTGGGGTTATTATTACTAAATAAAACAAGAGTAACTTGAATGCAAGCAGTGCGCTGCAACACGGACCGGCAAATCTGTTCACCAGAATAGCTACCCAGTCACTAAGGGGCAAGAGTGTAAACTATAGATATAGCACAATTTAAAACTTATGAATTGTTTATTTCTGGGATGTTCTATTTACTGTTTTTGCACAGAGGTTAACTGTAGGTAACTGAAACCTTGAAAAGCAAAACTCCAGATAAGGTGCGGAGGGACTACTGCATCATTCAGATTGCATTTTCCACAGAAAAAAAAAAACGTCATAAATAGTGGGAAGAATTTCAAAACTAATTCACAGTGGTCCACAGTGTACTGAAACAAAAGAAAACACACATAACTGTTTTTTAGGGCAGAATCTGTTCCAGTCTCTCTTCTGCCTGATTTTTTCCTGTTAAGTTAAAGCTCAAATGTTACTGCTTTGTAAATGCTGTCCTGGACCACTAAACGGTATTGTGTTCGTTACTACGCATCTGTAACTTTCCTCTCAATCTTTTTTATTATTCTGTCATTCTCATTAAAATTTAAGCTCCATGAAGGTAGAGACCTTAAATACATTGGCCAAACTTTTCTAAGCCCCACATGTAAAACAGTGACCAGCACATGTTGGCACTTAAAAGCATTAAGTGGCTCGCGGCAGGCAGCTGTAGTCCCATCTACTCAGGAGGCTGACGCAAAAGAATCTCGAGCCCAGGAGTCTGAAGTTGCTGTGAGCTAGGACATCACATCACTAGGGGCAACAAAGTGAGATTCTGCCACAAAAATAAATAAATAAATAAATAAATAAATAAACATTAAGTGTTTTTGATCCTTTTAAGACAGGTTCTCAGGCGGTGCCTGTGGCTCACGGAGTAGGGCACCAGCCCCATATACAGGAGGTGGCAGGTTCATAACCCGGCCTCAGCCAAAAACAGAAAAAAAAAAACAAAAAAAACCCCAGCACTTCTCAAACTGTGGGTGGCGATCCACAGGAACTGTATTAAAGGGCCCTGGTATTAGGAAGGTTGAGAACCACTGTTTTTTGTTTTGTTTTGTTTGAGACAGAGCCTCAAGTTGTCACCCTAGGTAGAGTACTGTGACATCACAGCTCACAGCAACCTCAAACTCCTGGGCTCAAGCGATTCTCCTGCTTCTGCCTCCCAAGTAGCTGGGGCCACAGGTCCCCTCCACAACGCCCAGCTATTTTTTGGTTCTAGCCATCATTGTTGTTTGGCAAGCCGGGGCTGGATTCAAACCCGCCAGCTCAGGTGTATGTGGCTGGCGCCTTAGCTGCGTGAGCCACAGGCGCCAAGCTGAGAACCACTGTTTTAAGACAACTTTGATCTGCCTAATATTTCCATTCAGTTGTTTGGAATTCAGCAGTTAATCTGTCCTAAACAAAAGAACAGTTGGTGACTATCTTAGTTTGCTCATCTGTCACAAAATACTACAAGGGCAGCTTAAACAACAGAAATCTATTTCTTTCTTTTTTTTAACCAACTTCTTGATTTATTGATCTGTTGTATAATTCTTTTGTTTTCAGTTTCATTTAATTCTGCTCTAATTTTGGTTATTTATTTTCTTCTTCTGGGTTTGGGATTGGAATGTTCTTCCTTTTCCAGTTGTTTGAGATGTCCCATTATGTTGTTAACTTCCTCTCTTTCCGTTCTCTTGAGGAAGGCTTGCAGAAATCTATTTCTCACTGTTTTTGAGGCTGGGAAGTCCAATATCAAGGTACCAGGATAGTCATTTTCTGGTGAGAGCTCTCTTGCTGGCTTGTAGACAGCCACTTTCTTGCTCTGTCTTCACATGGTAAAAAGAGAGCAAGCTAGCTCTCTGGTGTTCTTTATCTTTTTTTTTTTTTAATTTTCTGATTTTTTTTTTTTTTGAGACAGAGTCTCACTTTGTTGCCTACGCTAGTGTGTCATGGTGTCAACCTAGCTCCCAGCAACCTCAAACTCCTGTATCTAAGTAATCCTCCTGCTTTGGCCTCCCAAGTAGCTGCGACTACAGGCACCCCCCATAATGCCTGGCTAGTTTTTACTCTTTTTTTCAGTAGAGATGAGGTCTTGCTCTTGTTCAGGCTGAACTCAAACTCTAGAGCTGAAAGGATCCTCCCATCTCAGCCTCCCAAAGTGCTAGGATTACAGGTATAAGCCCCCGCACCCAGCCAAACTTCGTGTTCTTTTGTTTGTTTGTTTGTTTGTTTTTGAGACAGAGTCTCACTTTATCACCTTTGGTAGAGTGCCATGGCAGCACAGATCACAGCAACCTCCAAATCCTGGGCTTAGGCAATTCTCTTGCCTCAGCTTCCTGAATACTACAGGCTCCCGCCACAATGCCCAGCTATTTTTTTGTTTTGCAGTTTGGCAGGGGCAGGTTCCAACCGCCACCCTCTGTATATAGGGCCAGCACCCTACTCATTGAGCCACAGGCACCGCCCATTCTTGGTATTCTTCTTATAAGGACAAAAATCCTATCAGATCAGAGTCCTATCCTTATGACCTCATTTAACTTTCAAATATAATCACACGGGGATTATAGTTCCAACATTAATTTGGGGAAGATATAAACATTGATTCCATATGGTGATCATCTCAGATTGTTAGCTTCTAGAACAAAAAGGTGGCTATTTAATTGTATTACCTGTTGCTGTGTAACAATTTACTGCAAATATTAAGCTGTTTAAAACAACACACATGGGCCAGGAGAAGTAGCTCACACCTGTAATCCTAGCACTCTGGGAGACCCAGGCAGGTGGATTGCTTGAGCTCACAGGTTTAAGACCAACCTGAGCCACAGCGAGACCCCGCACCTCTAAAAATAGCAGGGCCTTGTAGCAAGCACCTGTAGTCCCAGCTACTTGGGAGGCTGAGGCAAGAGAATCGCTTGAGCCCAAGAGTTTGAGGTTGCTATGAGCTGTGATGCCACGGCACTCTACCCAGGGTGACAAAGTAAGACTCTGTCTCAAAAAATAATAAAATAAAATATAAAAATACATTTACTACCAAACAGTTGCTATGGGTCAGGAATCTGGGTCTTCTGCTTCAGGGACTCTCATGAAGCTGTATTCATGCTATTTGACAGGGCTGGAGTCTTATCTGAAAGCTTGATTGTGGAAAGATCCATTCCATACACGTGTTTGTTAGGATGATTCAGTTCTTTTTGGCTGCTGGATTGAAGGCCTCTCTGTGTTGCTAACTTTTCTAGAGGCTTCTGTCAGTTCCTTGTCATGTGTGCCTCTCCAGTGTGGCAGCTTGCTTTTTTTTTTTTTTTTTTTTTGAAACAAGAGTCTCAAGCTGTCTCCCTGGGTAGAGTGCCATGGCATCATAACACAGCAACCTTCAACTCTTGGGCTCAAGAGATCCTCTTGCCTCAGTTTTTCTATTTTTGGTAGAGATAGGGTCTTGCTTTTTGCTCAGGCTGGTCTCAAACTTGTGAGCTCAAGCTAGCCTGAGCTCAGACTCTCCCTGCCATATCTATTATACTTACTTTGTAAAACACCATACATTAAGTTTGAGATCAGCCTGAGCAAGAGAGAGACCCCGTCTCTAAAAATAGCTGGGTGTTATGGCAGTTGTCCCAGCTACTCAGGAGGCTGAGGCAAGAGCAGCACCAGAGCCCAAGAGTTTGAGGTTGTTGTGAGCTATGAGTCCCATCACTCAACCCCAGGTTGACTGAGAAGCTGTCTCAAAAATAAATAAAGAAGGCCGGGTAAGGTGGCTTCCTCCTGTAATCCTAGCATTCCGGAGGCCAAGGCACATGGATTGCCTGAGCACACACATTCAAGACCAGCCTGAGCAAGAGTGAGACCCCCCATCTCTAAAAATAGCTGGGCATTGTGGTGGGCACCTATAGTCCCAGTTACTTGGGAGGCTGAGGCAAGACAATCACTTGAGCTCAAGAGTTGGAGGTTGCTGTGAGCTATGATGCCACAGAACTTTACCAAGGGTGACATAGTGAGACTCTGTCTCAAAAAAAAAAAAAAAGAAAAGAAAAAGAAAAGAAAAAAACACAGAAAATAACAAGCATAGGTAAATGTGAAGGGAATGGGAGTCCCTGATACATTGCTGGTGGGAAGGTAAAACGGTGCAGTCACTGGAAAACAATTTGGTGGTTCCTCGATAAGTTAAAGATAGAATTCCCACATGACAGCAATTCCACTTCTAGATATCTAGCTAAAAGAATCGACAACAGGCCTTCAAATAAGAGCTTGCACATCAATGTTTACAGCACTTCCAGTCACAGTAGCCAAAAGATGGAAACAAGCCACATTTTCATCAACAAATGATTAAACAAAATGTTGCATATTCATACAAAGGAATATTATTCAGGTATAAAAAGAAATGAAGTACTAATATACGCTACAACATGGATGATCCTTGAAAACATTAAGTGAAAGAAAACAGACATAAAAGGCCACACATTGTATGATTCTATTTATATAAAATATTCAGAATAAGCAAGCCCATAGAGACGGAAAGCAGGCTAGAAGCCACTAGGAGTTGAGTAGTAAGGGATAGTGGAGAGTGGCTGCTGAATGATGGGTTTCTATTTGGGGTGGTAAAAAAGTTCTGGACCAGACAGTGGTGGTGGTTGCACAACAATGTGAATTACCAATTTTTTTTTTTTTTTGAGACCGTCTTGCTTTGTTGCCCAGGCTGGATGACACAATAATGGTTCACTACAGTCTTGAACTCCTGGGCTCTAGTGATCCTCTTGCCTCGGCCTCCCAAGTAGCTAGGACAGGCACATGCCACTGTGCCTGAGTAATTTTTGTATTTTTTTTATAGAAAGAGGGTCTCACTATGTAGCTCAAGTTGGTTTGGAATGCCTGTCTTAAGCAGTTCTGCCTCAGCCTCCCAAAGTATTAGGATTACAGGCATGGGCCACTGTTTCCAGCCTTGAATTAATACGAGTCTTTTTTTTTTTTTAGACAGAGTCTCACTTTGTTACTCAGTAGAGTGATACTCTCTGGTAGAGTGCCATGGCACTATAGCTCACAGCACCCTCACGTGATTGTCTTCCCTCAGCCTCCCTAGTCACTGGGACTACAGGTGCCTGCTGCCACAGTGCCCGGCTATTTTTAGAGACACAGGTCTCACTGTGGTTCAGGCTGGTGTTGAACCTGTGAGCTCAACCAATCCACATGCCTCAGCCTCCCAGAGTGCTAGGATTATAGGCATAAGCCACCAAGCCTGGCCTGAATGTACTAATTTAAAATTGTAAAAAGGGGCAGTGTTGGTAGCTCAGTGGGTAGAGCACCGGTGACATACACCAAGGCTGGCAGGTTCAAACCCAGCCCGGGCCAGCTAAACAACAATGACAACTATAACAAAAAATAGCCAGGCATCATGGCAGGTACCTGTAGTCCCAGTTACTTGGGATGCTGAGGCAAGAGAATTGCTTAACCCAAGAGTTTGAGGTTGCTGTCAGCTGTGACACCACAGCACTCTACCCAGAGCCACACAGACCATCTCAAAAATAAATAAGTAAATAAATAAAAATATAAAGAGGGACTTTCCCTAACATTCTTTGTACCCGCAATGATTCCCCAACAATAAAAAAATAAAATAAAATTGTGCATTTTACCACAATAAAAAAAAAAAAAAAAGGGAAGTGAGGGCGGCACCTGTGGCTCAGTGAGTAGGGTGCCAGCCCCATATATTGAGGGTGGTGGGTTCAAACCCAGCCCCGGCCAAACTGCAACAACAACAACAGCAAAAATAATAGCCCAGCATTGTGGCAGGCACCTGTAGTCCCAGCTACTCGGGAGGCTGAGGCAAGAGAATCGCTTAAGCCCAGGAGTTTGAGGTTGCTGTGAGCTGTGACGCTACAGCACTCTACCCCCCACCAAAAAACCCCCTATATTATATAGGCATAAGCTATCAATCCTTGTGGTGTTTCTTAGTTCT